>CM077150.1:255917041-255984385 GCA_039583875.1 Platanthera guangdongensis
ATATACTTTCGACTTATAAAGGGACAGAAAGAAGAGTACAGCAACAGACAGGACAGACACACCTTACTCAATGATATGCATCAAGGTGTATTTGATGTTATTTTTGATTTTATCTGTGCAGGTTAAAAGTACAAAATGTTTTTTCTAAAGTCCATTACACAGAAGAAGCTGTGTCGACACTTATGAAGGCTTGTGTCGACACTGGAGAAAAGTTGTGTCGACACTTGGAGTTAATTGTGTCGACACTTGTAAAGGCTGTGTCGACACCAGAAGAAACTGTGTCGACATACAGAGGCAGTGTCGACACACAGAGAAGCTTAGTCGACATCAACTGTGTCGACATAACAGAGGCAGTGTCGACACACAGAAAAGCTTAGTCGATATCAACTGTGTCGACACACAGAGGCAGTGTCGACACCCAGAAGACTTTATCGACATCAACTGTGTCGACACACAGGACTTGTGTCGACACACAGGAGAGTTTTGACAAAGTTAAAACAAAGAAGTGATTGTGTCGACGCACAGAATTTGTGTCGACACATTCTACAGAAGCTGTGTCGAGATATAATGTCAACACCAAAGGAGTTGTATTGACACCACCAAGGCTTGTTTCAACACTTAGTCTACTTGTGTCGACACATGATGAAGTTCAGTCTCGACACTTTGCTGGCAGAGACAGAGTTTCAAGAAGTGACTGGATGACTTGACAGCTGCCATAATTAACCGGTCTACTGAAGCTGTCAGTGCTGTCAGAAGTTTGTTAGAAACCGGATCAGCCGGTCACCATGGAGAAAGTCTATATAAAGGCATTCTCCTTCTACAAGAAAAAAAGAGATACGGATACAAATATAAAATAAAGAAGTTGGAGAGAGAGAGAGAGCTCCATCCATTGAAGTGAAGAAAGGGACTTACATCAACAAGTTCCTGAAGTGCAAATTCTGAACCAGTCTGCCAAGAAGGATTCAGATTGAGATCTGAATTTCAAGATAGAAGCTGATTGAAGATCAACATCAAAGGAGTTCAACCCTACTGAGTTCAGATTCAAGAAGATTTAAAGAAAGCTAAGAGTGATTGTTCTCTGCCATCAGATTCTTCCAAGAACTGATCAGGAAGCCATCCATCCTTTCTCTCTCTATCAGGGTGGAGGTATAACACATTGTTAAATGTATTTTCTGTAGGATCGTTTTAAGATCTAAGCTGTAAGCCTGATTTATAAAGGCTGAGTTGTAGGAGATTTAGATCTCTTAGTGGTAGGCCTTATTGAAGGCTGAGGTAGGGCTGTGAGACTGAGTTGTAGGAGATTTAGATCTCTGAGTGGTAGGCCTTGTTGAAGGCTGAGGTAGGCCAGATTGCCTGAGCTGTAGGAGTGTGGACACACTCTAAGTTGTAGGAGCCTTGTTTGGGTTTTGAGCTGCTGTAAGATCTGCAGATCTGAGGTGAAGGAAAGAAGTTAGGCTGAATCTAACACACTGCTAGATAGGCGAAGGGGGAAAGTGGATGTACCCAGACCTTGGGGAACCACTATAAAAACTATGTGCAATCTGTGATTGTGTGATTCTGTGAATTCTGTGCTGTGTTAGCTGTTAACTTAGCTGTTTCTGATTAATTCACTGAATAGATATTCTGCCTTAGAAGAAAAAGGAATTACACTTATTCACCCCCTCTAGGTGTTTAGGTACTAATTCTTTCAGAATGCCTGCGATAGGGTACAAGTTGTGAACACCTGATGTGCTGACATGCTAGTGGAGCTTTAATTAACAACTGATATGCATTGCTGCGGCTTTTCCAATTACATTATGTTGCGCATCTTTATAATTTCTCCTAGCCTATATATATGAAGTGTTGTACAAACTCTCCCTTGCTTCAGCTATCTACTTTTGATTGGGTGGGTGCGTACTCGTGTAACGACTCCATCCGTTCATATAGCATATAATAGATGGTCCGGTCGGGGCCCCACATCATATACCAGAAAACAGGCGGCAAAGTCACTGGTTGATATCAGAGTTGTGCATCCTAACTCATAGCATTCTAGCGGAAGCTTTTAAAAGAAAAATTGAACTCCAACCATGAATGTTCACTCATATAAACACCCACATTTATATAGGAATGTACATCAAATATAATATCATTTGACCTTATGGCCTTACAGTTGCTCTTTACAAGAGTGGCTTCCAAACATCGGCGCGCATGACGGCCACACATGAACAAAACGCAACATTTTATAGCTTAGCCTTCAAGGGCTAGCAGCAGCGGAAACAGCAGTAGTAGGGACTTCAACCTTTATATGTCCTGCTCGGCTCTCCAGCACCTGTACAAGGACAGCCCACCCAACGGTGGCAAACAAGGCAACGGTCAGCATTCAGCTGACCAATTTATAACGACCCTACCCCTTACCCGGGACAGTGGTATTCCTTCCATGTAGGCATAACAAATCATATGCAGATATATAGATATCACACATTATGTTCTCATACACAACCATTCCATCACAATCGTCAGCCACGTGGCCCGACGGTCCGTGCACTCAGAGCACATTTTTGGTGTACCGACGAACCAGGGTCCCACCACCGTTCTAGGTCCGAAACCCAACGGTAAATTGAGCATTTAGTCTTTCCGGCGTGCAGGCCTAAGACTCTCATTATGCGCTCCAACTGACCGCACTTTCAGGTCTTCGAGTCGGGCGGACATAACGCAGGTATGGATCAACCACCCCCCGTTGCTTAAGTCATCTTGCCATCACCGAATACCAACGTACTCGTGGCTAAATAAAAGGCGCGGGTCGGTTTCACCTTACATGTTTGGCATAAAGCCTTTTTAAGAACTTTTCAAGCTCACACATAGCCATACTTTCCACTAAGGACTGGCTTCACAATAGCCACCATGTCCACCACAGACTGGCATCACAATCACAGGTTAGATAGGAGTCACGCCCAGCGTTAGCGACAGAACTCACTTTCTGTCCCTAGCCCTAACCTTAGCTGGCTCACACGACCAGCAATTCCTGCAGCCATGTGCAGTGCAAGAAACACTGGTCTTTAAAGCTTACATCACACACACTTGCGGGTATTTTCCTGGGCTTCCATACCAGTACTTCCTGCTACTATCCTTCACAGGCACAACCCATCAAGCATCACAAGCATCACAAGGGTCTTTTCCTGGACTACCACTCCAGTACTTCCTGCTACTGCCCTTCACAGGTCCACCCCTCGACTCCATAAACTATACGTTTCATCACGGATTCTTCACCAGTGTGTAAATGCAACATCACCAATCCAGACCAACCTGTCCAGATGGGCTTCACACAGCATGCCTATTCCGTACTGCATTTTCGGATCTATATGCAACACTAGTGGGGATTCTAAGAATCAACCCAAGGAAATCCCTTCATAATCCACCCTCTAGTGGGGAAAATCCATGCACATGCCAAAAAGGAGGACTTCACATGTCCAAGAAGGAAGATCGTTACCCTTGACGATCGCTTTGGAGCCATGAAATTCTAGTCGGCTGGAAAGCATTGCAGTGGCCTTGCCTCCACAACGCTAGCCTCAGATCTCGAATCGGAACTCAGCAGCTTCACCGGTGTTCGGCTCCTCTCTCCTCCTCCTTGCTGTCTCTTCTCTCTAGCTTTCTTATAAAGAGAGTGGCCAAGTGAAGAATGAGAATCCTCTTCTCATTCTCGACCTTAAAGTAGGGGGAAGAAGCCTGGGCCATCAGATCCCAGCTAAAGAAAATGGACGACCATAATTTTGCCACAAAGGATAATTTTTGGCTGACACGACCTGTGATATGCCCGTGTCACAGGCCGTGTACCTTAAGCAACACACAGCCGACTCATCCAGAACAGTGCACGACCCTGTGACACGCCCGTGTCACAGGCCGTGTGACTTGAAACGGCTTCAGACACTCCCGTGTCTAGCCCGTGTACCTCAGGTGGTACACAACCATCTCAACCCGAGCAAGACACGGCCATATGACATGCCCATGTCACAGGCCGTGTGCTCAGAGAAACACCCGTGTCCTTCCCGTACTCACCAGGCCTCACTGCCCAGGCCAAATCCAGAAAAGGACATGGCTATGTGACACGCCCGTGTCACAGGCTTTGTGCCCTTACACGACAACAAACATGCCTCCAGCATGCGCTTCGTTGAGCAAAGTTCGTCGACCAGAGGGGGACATGCCTTCTGCACGCCCGTGTCACATGACTGACACACCCATATTAGGCTCTCGAGACCCACTCGAGACCTACTCGAGACAAGCACTCGAGTAGTTGGGCATGACACGCCCGTGTCATAGGGCTGACAAGCCCGTGTCAGGCTCTCGAGACCTACTCGAGACAAGCACTCGAGTAGTTGGGAAGGACACGCCCCATGACACGCCTGTGTAGCAGGGCGTGTTCCCTCTCGAGACCTTCATCGAGTGCATTTCATCGAGCACTTGACAGGCTACTCAACCGAGCAAGACACGGCCTTTGACACGCCCGTGTCCCAGGCCATGTCGCCCAGTCTAAACCCAAATTTGGGATTTGGGGTGTTACAGCTCGCCCCCAGGATATGGATCTGGGGAGGAGATTTGTTTCTACTTAGCTCTGGGACTAACAGTTATTTAAATAACCATTCACAGGAAATGGAGCACCGTAGTGACCGCTGTCGCAAGAGAATGCGCCAACAGATAGAACTACACGAGCAGAAGCACCCCCGTTGTCTCCAGAGTTTTGAGACGTGAGTACTAGCGAGCAGAGTAGAGAGAGGAGTTGCTAGTTGTAGTACTATTATAGCATATGGGCTTCATGTATAAACAGTGGCCACGACCTTTTACGTTTTCTGTTAAATATATATTATTATATATATTTGTTGTGGTTCATGTTAATGCTTCCGCTAAACTCAGTAATGTAATGTGAATGTTGTGATTCAAGCCGAGCAAGGCGGCCAACTAGTGCTTAATAGTGTGGGTTGACACTCTTAAGGAGCACTGGGTGGACGCTTTGGGGAAGTAAGATCCCCTCCGGCCTGACCCGGGGCTAACGTTGTAGGGGGGGGGGGGGGCTTACATGCACAATCCGCGAACAACGCAACATCCAGCAACAACAAGTCCACGACCAACAGGCACAAACCTCCTGGTCAACTAGCGGACATTGTGGACACTGCGATCAACTTGGACTTATCAGATTGCGACCAAGTCCCAAACTAGAGAACACCTGGCGCGAGCTCGTCAGACAAGAACTCAGTCCGCTGATGAGTACGATTATGATAGGCTTTTTACTATCATAATTGTAATCATATCTACCATTTCCTGCCCCTTTTGTGTTGATTTCATGATAATAACAAAGAAACTGTCGTATCATAGATAGAAGAGCGTATTGAAGTCTTTGGCAGTTCTTATAATAAACTATTTACTGAGTCTATCATTTTTCTATTGCAGGTAATGCCAACCAATGGACCTAAAAGTCTCGGAGCAAACAGAGGAGTTCACGGAGTCTACATGGCTGATGACAGGACGAAAATTTGGTGCACACGGCAGACACATGGCCGTGTGCCTACCCGTGTCCTATGCACGGGAGCTGAAGAATTTGGGCGCAGACGATGGACCTCACAGGTATGGCACACGCACGTGTGCCTGCCGTGTCATCTTTGCACATGATTGCCAACCAACCCGTGTCTGAGAACACGGCCGAACACACGGCCGTGTCCATACCCGTGTTATCTGACACGGCCCACTACCAGAACGCCTTCTCGTGGGGAACCGCCCAGGAACCGCCTAGGAACCGTCCACACGGCCTGGCACACGGCCGTGTGCGACCCCGTGTCCGACCTGTTTGCAAGGGAACTATAAATTTCCTGTAGAAAATTTGTTTAGAACTTTTGGATTTTTTCTGGATTGGAGAACTGCTGGATGCCGAAGGGGAGCATCCAAGACAAGGAGGATTGAAGGGTATTCCTATGTATTTCATTTAATCATTAACCCTTTGAATCCTTCCCTTATCTTGATGATTCATCTTCAATTTATGTTTTAGTTGCATGAATTTCTCTTTGAACATTCTAGTAATCATGTATCACCTGTTTATGTTACATTTGTAGTATTTTATTTGTGTTTATGCAATCAAACAAAGAGTTTAATCATCCCTTCGAATTACTTATTTGTTTTACACAATTTTGCAATTGGCTAGATTGAGAAATGAGTTATTTGCAATGCTTTTGGTATGTTCATATTGTGATGATAATTCCCTTTGTAATTCAAACTTTATGATCGAGAGATATTTTGTTTGGAAAATTAGAACACGAATAAAAGGATTCATGTTAATTTAGCGATAACATTATGAATTTATGTAGTAATAAAGGTATTTTGCTTAATGCAACTTGATTGAGTGTTGTGAATTGTCAAGAGAAAATTTACTATCTTAGGTTTAGATTGGAATTGCTCGAGAGAGAATTTTGATGAAAAATTAATCTTTACATTGCACAAATTTAAACAGTATTTTCATGTCATGATCGCTTAGAATTGAACTAGTAAATGAAATTGTTCATGTAATTATTTAAAAGCTCCATGTTCTATCGTTTTATTTCTCCAATACTGAATTATCCAATTGGTCATAGTTAGGTTAATGTAGTTAAATATCACTTTTGTTTAGAGGTATGATAATAAAGGGTGGGTGAGTACGAATAGTTGAAACGACCCTGTGGAATACGACACGAGATGTAGATTTCTCATATATTACGATTGATAGTGCGCTTGCCTGAATGCTAATTCAATCTAGTTAAGTCCATCTACATAATTGTATCAGAATGTAGAATGAAATCACATTGAGTTATTACTTGTTAGCAAGAAAAATCATCATCCGCCAGCTCCCAAGACAGTCCCCAACTCGCGAACTCCGGTTATCAACAAACCGCTCCACCAGTGCAAGGACAACAATCAAAGCCAAAAACCCGATCTCCGCAAGCAGTCCGCATCAAGCGGACTCTGCGAATCAACAGAAGTCCGCCCCTCCCGCGGATACACCACCTATCCGCATGGTTACTTCAGGGAACAACCAATAGCAGAACAATAAGCCGAAGAGGCTGATCGCCATCACCAGGCCGAACAAACAGACCACGCAGGCCACACCACCAGCCCGTTAGACTATCCGCCCAGGCCGTGCGGTGTAACATCCCGATATTTATTGGGTCACTAGAACCTTAGTGGACCCAATAAAAATGACTCGAACCTCTACCCTAGACTCATAATGGGTAGGAGATGGCCTTATTTTGGGGATTTTGAGCTAATGAGCTCTGATTCGAGTTATGTTTGCTGCTTTGGACTCGTATAACCGGTACGGGTACAACCAAACTCGTTTCGTTGCAAACCGAAGTCACATGGTGAATATGACAGTTCCTCGTAAAACGTCGCAAATACAAGAAATTTGGATATTGAGCTAGTGAACTTTGATTTGAGTTCCGTCAGTTTCTATGACCTCGTATAGTCAATACGAGTGTATTGGAACTTGTTCCGTTGAGTTCCAAAGTCAAATTGTGGATATGACAGTTACTCGTAGAACGTCGCAAAAATGAGATTTTTGGTTTTCAGGCTAGAGAACTCCGATCTGACTTATGTTAGTTCCTATGGATTCGTATAGTCGATACGAACGAATTGGAACTCGTTGCGTCGTAATCCGAAGCGTAACGACGAATATGACCGTTTTGAGTCCCGTAGCGCGTTGTGACGCACAATTTTCGAATATCGAGCAAAAAAACTCGGATTTGACCCTAATTAGTTGCGTTGGACTTTTGCTACTCATATTGTCTGTCTGTCAGAGAGGCTAGCAACTTCCAATTCTGAGTGACAGGTCTTTGGCCATAGGATACCTTAGGAAATATAACGCATTCCGACTCCCCTTTTTTTATTTTATGGAAAAATTCATCTAAAATTCAATGAGCATTCAAAACCACTTGCACAAAATATATCACCCATGCAAGATTAGCCAGGATCTATTTGCTCCACAGGTCGATAAGGAATAAAACTCAAAAACACTGCCCAGAGCCATTGCCAAACAACTTAACTATTCATCAGCGGCTAAACAATTCAGGACACACCGACTCCACATCATCATCGCGTGATCAACACCACTATCATATAATATATGTTTGACAAGACAATTGTTATGACCGGCTGACCGCCATAAAAAAAAAGCTAGTTTTGAACATAAAAGTGGATGAAGTTGATAAACTACGGTTCCAAACGACGGTTCATAAAAAAAAAAGAGCTAGTTTTGAACACCACTATCATATAATGTATGTTGGACGTTCACAAATGACGGTTCATAACTACTAAGTTCCAGAGTCATACCAAACGAAGCTATAGTTTCCAATGCTAAACCTATTTAACAAATTGCTTAAGTCAACATCCCATTCCCTTCAAAGGAAGGATTAAAGTGTTATGAATTATATCCTCCAATTCTCATCATAAACAAATAATTACAAAAAAAAACTCATATATAGCACACAACCTAGCAAGATAACTTATATTATTTTAAACAAAGCTAGCTAAATATTTTATTCCTTTCATTTAAAAAAATTATTCCTTGTCCAGCAGGCCGATCGGGCCCGGGCTTTTTGCCAACCAGGCTCGGCCCGGCTCTGTTTGAGCCGGGCCGGGCCCGGGCTCCCTCTCAAATAGGGGGTCGATAAGGCCCTTCAGGCCGGCCCGACTCGGGCCGGCCTGAATACCAAACAGGAGGGATTAAAATCCCGCCTAATCATAGCAGAATTTGATAAGGCGGGAATAAAATCGCGCCTATTGGCCGGATTTTAGGAAATCGCGTCTAATTTCCCGCCAAGCCTGGTGTCAGGCCAAGGCTAGGCTCGGTGCCCTGGCTTTACCCGGCCCGGCCCGGGCCGGGTAACCAGTTAATATGGGGGCCTGATAAGGCCCCAAGCCCGGTCTTGGCCCGGGCCAGGCCTAGTTGGATTTTTTGAGGCCTGGCTTGGGCGGGTTTTTCGTACCTAGACTTTTTCACGCGACTAGCTGTCCTGAGACTTTGGAGTTCTGGTTTATAAAATATTTAATGAGTTAGTCAACTAGCGACATGCACCACTCGTTTTGGTAAAAAAATCTGTCATACTATTATAGGATGATCTCATGAATTTTGCCAAATGGAGCATGATCCATACTAGGGCTGAGCATAATATTCGAAGCTCGAAAGTCGCTCGAAAGTCGCCCGAAAATCGTTCGAAAATTGAGTCGAATCGGAATCGGTTAAAATTGATTCGACTCAATTTGAGTCGATTCAATTTGACTTGAATCTGATTTCGAGTCGATTTCGAGCCAACTCTGAATCGCTTGAAATATGATTCGAATCAACTCGAATTAATTAAAAAAATTATGTATTTATTAATATATTTTTATTTTAGGATTAAAAATAATAAAATTTAAACATAAATAAAAAGAATGACGACTTTAAATGTTTCATTTGCTAAATTTATAGGTTGCTCAATTTAATTTTAAGCAAACTATGAATAAAACGAAAAATTGTTCAATTTCGAGCCGATTTGATTCGATTTCGAGCCAAGCTGATTCGATTTCGAGCCGGCTCGATTCGATTTCGAGCTGACTCGGAATCGAGTCATTTCGAGTCGAGCCGACTCGACTCGAAATCAATTTCAATTTCGAGTCGATTTCGAGCCGAGTTCGAGTCGAAAATTTCGATTTCGAGCCGACCCAAAATCTCTCGAACTCGACTCGATATCAACCTTAATCCATGCAGCTCTGATGAAATCGTGCGGCCATCTCATGCAAGACGTTTTAGTAAACGGCGGGTGTTGTTTCCGTGGCACCGGACACGGCGGGATCCACGGTGTGTTGCAGGGGATTAATTTAGGCGATTTTTAACGGCACCCCTAATTTGACTATCTGCACCCCAATTTATTTAAATAACACTTATTTTTAAAAATTTACTCCCAACCCAAACACTCGCAACCTTGCCTTAGCAATTCATCTCTTCCTCCATGTTCTTCTCTCTCCCTCCGCCCTATCTTCCCCATGAGCGTTCTTCTTCTATTTGTACTTCCCTTCAACCGCTATAGCTATTCCGCCGAACCCTGACAATCACTTTGTTTCGAGTCAAATCCATTCGCAGCAGAGTTTGCGGCTTATCGGTGCAGATCGCGGCGGCGAGGGTGCGGCGAAAGCGGATCAACGACAAAACACAGGAGCTTGGCCGGTTGATTCCCGACGGTGGGAAGAACATCGCCGAAATGCTCCAGGAGGGGCACAAGTATGCCCGGTACCTCCACGCCCAAATGTCCATTCTCGAGCTTGACACATTCGATGAGGTTCGTCCTCTTTAATTATGACTTCTCCTATTATCATTTTACTTACCGATTCTGAACGAAATTCAATGGAAATATGCACGAAAAGAGTGGGGACGACGACAAGCTTCTTCGAGTGCTAATATCATTTGCAACCATTCAAGAGAAATTATCAAAACATGGGATGTGTTTGGCGCCTAAAGAGATGGCAAAGGAGTTTGTGTCAGATCCTCTGTTTAAATTCAACCAAGCATGAACTAAGGCTCTGTTTGGTCATCAGTCGATTCTCTGTCAAAAGAGAGCTCTGAGAAGAGAAGCTCAAACCAGAGCATGACAAGAATTGTGTTGTTAGGATCGTGGCTTAAGATTAAAATTCCCTTATTGCAATCTAATTCCACTTACCCAACCGGTTCTGTTGAATCTCCTTGCACTCCCATCAAATTTAGAATCAAGAACAAGAATTCACACTTCAAAAAAAAACTCCACTCTTTAGTGTTAACAATGGGGTGTGTCAAGCCAAATATTGGGGTGCGATTATATTTTTGGGTTGCGGTTAACAATGAGGTGCGAACAACGAAAATCGGGTTGCGGTTAACAATCGCCTTAATTTATACGTACCCATTGACTTAATCTCATCACACTATTATATAATCACTGTATTATATATATACTTAAGTATGGTATGATAATATAATATGGGAACTATAATAAGTATTGTATAATGTATGAAGTGTTGAGGCATATTGAATTAGGTGTGACAGGTGCTTAATGAGTTGCGGTTAGCATCCGATAGGAATCCAACAACTCATAGTCGGGTATTTAGGGTTTGCCTATAAATACTCATGCTAGGGGTAACGAACAGATCATTCCAAACTAGACGGTCACGCGGATGCTTCTAGCACAATCCAACATTCTCAAAGTTTTTTTTGTTTCGCCCTAGCCCCGCACCCGCCTCTCGTTCTCGGTGGATTTGCCGCCGCTCTGGATCACAGTTTTTCCTATTGTCGTCCTTTGTTCGCGATCTACCAGATGAGAAATCGACTGCGAAGAAGGCAACCGCCAATCTAGGGCATGATTGCAGAGGATCACTCTGCTGCTTGTGTGCCGCCAGAGTAAAGCATACAACGCCACTAGAAGGGTTTTCCACCGTCGCCCTTCTCGTGTGAGTCTGGCGCGCCGCTCTCGTTTCCGCCGCTAGTAGGGGATAAAACGTCCGCTTGTATTTGTCATTTTAGCAATTTTAGCAACGAAATTATTCCTAGCCAATATTACCAACGAAATTATTCGTTTCTATACTGAAAGGATTTTTAGCAAGCAAATTATTCCTAGCCAATATTGGTCATTTTATTTAATAATTTCATTAGCTTAAAATAACTTTTAGATACAATAAAAAATGATACATTTATTTGTAACCACTGAGATTCGAACATGAGACCTATCACAAACAGCCCAACCATTATAATCAACAGATCTAAAGTATTTATCTATTTGCAAATGACAATATTTATACATATATAAACATTATATACATATTTAAGTATTTCAATATAACACTTCTTTTGTTTATAAAATTATATAAACAAATATAAATATATAATACATAAATAAATATTTTTAATTTGTTATATAAACATATATATATATATATAATATTGTTCTTTATAATATATATTCTTTATATAATTTATATATATTTATAATTATTTTATTGAATATTAATAATATATAAATATATATAAGTACTTAAACAAATTATAAAAATTATATAAAGAATTAAGTATTTTTTTATTTTATTAAATATAAATAATTGATACTATTTTATAAATATATATAGAAAACAAATATGTTTTATGAGAGGGGATGTAACATCCCCCAAACAGCCAGACCCCCCCAGAGTGATTTTGTCATGACTAAGTCATGACAAAATCCATGGAGCTTAGAAACCCTTGTAGACCTAGGCAAAAAGGGGATAAAGCACGTGGTCTGCAACTAGTAAACATTAAATACTCAACTTAGTGCTTGACTTTAGGGCTCCAACTTGACTCTTTAACCCCACCCCAACACCCCTAGGCCATCAAGGAGTCCACAGTGACAACAAAAAGCCCCATCAGGGGGCCTCCAATTTGGCCAATTGACCAAAATGCCCTCTTAGGTCAAAAAGGGAAATCCTTCATTAACTACCTCAATGGACAACCACAACTTGAAACTGACCCCACCCCTAGTGTTATAATGTCATAGGGAACCCAATGGCACAAAAAACCCCATCATGGGGTCACGCATTTGGTTAATTTGCCCAAACTTCCAATTTGCCCTAATTAGGTCAAATCAATTAAATTGACCCAACCAAGCCCAATCCACTTGGGCTAGCCTCAATTTAGGTTGGCTCATAAGTCCAAGGGAGCTGTAATTATCATTTATGTCACCCAATTTCATGTAGGGTGAATAGGAGAGAGAGAAATCAATTTTCCCCATATTGGATCCCTAGTTTGGATTTGGGCTAGGTTCACTAATTAGGATTTGGATCCTTAGCCAGGGTCATGTGTTTTGAGTCCTAGAGTTTAGGCTAAGTCATTAGGTTCAAACTTGATGGACCAGCTAGCAGAAGAATTCAGGAGACTCAAGACTTAGAAGAAATCAATGTTCAGAATTTAAGTTCGGCGTTCGTCGAACTCAGCTCGACGATAGTTATGCTCTACTCGACGAACTCAGAGTTAATTCTCTGAGTTGAGCTCGACGATATTCGAGCTCAGGTCGACGAAGTCTAGAGTTCAGCCTTTAACACATTCTTTCCAGATTACTTTCGCTGAACTAAGCTCGACGAAGACAGATTATCAGCTCGACGAACTTGGAGCGCAGATTAGGCAAGTTATCTCCAAAATGCAGTTCACTGAGCTCAGGTCGACGAACAGGTTTTCTCAGGTCGACGAACAGGATTTCTCAGCTCGATGAACTTGGATCTCCGGTCGACGAAATCTGTTCAGAGGTTGACGTTTTCTGTCCAAGCCTGACTTAGAGTTTTTTCCTCATTTTTGTCCTTATTCCATATATTATTTAGCAATAATTTCCTGAGTAATTAATGCTCATATTCTCTGAATATAGCCATTATTGGCAGCATTAATTATGATCTTCATCAGGTTAATTACTTGCTTAATTAATTGGGACAGTTGGGGAAAATCATTAAAGAGAATATTCTCCAGCCGTTTTTCATTCTCTAGACAATCAACAATCAATGCTTCAGATTCTAATTTCAAAGGAGAATTTCGACAGAGAATATAAAAGAGATTTTCTCTTTCAGACAGAACAAGAGACACACAAGTAGTGATACAGACAGAGAAATACAGAAAGATATTCAGAAATTCTCTGTGCAAGAAAACAACTTATTTTCTCCTTGATCTTTCTGAAGAAGAAGAAGAACAACAACAATCACAAATCAAGAGTCTTCTTCAACTTCAACTCCAGGAGCTTTCAAGGATAACAAACTCTGAATAAGTCAAAAGTTCCTGGAATACTTCAAGTCAAGGTTGAATACTTATACCCTGTGCAAGGCTCCAAGTGATTTTGGAAGGAGCCCTTGACAATAACAAATGCACTAGTCTTCTCTGTTGATTAGAGAAAGAGAAGTTATCATCAAATCTCTCTCCCCCTCTTGTAAAAGGGTTTATTAACTCCCTCCAAACGTTTATGCTTGATTTTTGGGCACCTGATCAAAAGCTCAAAGGGTTGTGAGATCTCCTTGGAAATAGATCTTGTGGTGGTAGTCACCTGATCAAAAACCTACTAGTGGATTCCTACCAGGGTGGTAGAAGAGTGGATGTACTAGGCTGGGGGAACCACTATAAAATTTCTTGTGTTGTATGGTTGCCTTTTTCCTGTTGTTCTTGCGGTGGCTGTGTTAGATTAGTTTGTTGTGTAGTGATAGATTAGCTTAGATTATCTTTCTTTTCTATTACTACTACTGGTATCACTACTTTACTCTGATTATATTTAAAACAGCCAAACCGATTTAATTACTCTATTCATCTGCCCTCTAGAGTAAATCAGATCTAACCCCTATCTTTCAATTGGTATCAGAACAGTGTTCCTTTGGTTGTACAATCTAACACTTGAACCAAAAGATCCTTATTAGATCTGATCTTCTTTTTCATAGCTTTTTTGATTACTTTCACAACATGACACAAAATAAAGATTATGCAGGCACCAGACCTTCAGTTTGCAACTTA
The DNA here is from genome assembly GCA_039583875.1 of Platanthera guangdongensis. Taxonomy (NCBI): domain Eukaryota; kingdom Viridiplantae; phylum Streptophyta; class Magnoliopsida; order Asparagales; family Orchidaceae; genus Platanthera; species Platanthera guangdongensis. The sequence goes on from CM077150.1 coordinate 255,931,542, forward strand.
AATAAGTTTGCCATCTGGAAGACAGGAATTAGGCTTTATATGAATTCAATTGATGAGGACATATATACTGGCTCAAACTATGTCAGATGACATCTTCCAAAAAGTGGATGAATGCACATCTGCCAATGCAATCTGGGACTCTCTCAACCAGATGGTTGCTGGTTTTGCAGATGAGAGGAAGGATAGAAGATCAACTCTCATGTCACATTATAAAAACTTCAAGAAAGATGAATCTGAGTCTATCAGTGACATATATAACAGACTGAGCTCAATCATTAATGAGATGAAGACTCTGGATGAGGATATCACTCTCACTGAGGTGAATGATAAAATTCTAATGTGCTTCCCTAGCACTTGGGATTCCAGAATATGGCCGATCAAGGAGGCCAGAAGTTTGAATGAGATTTCTACAGAATCTCTTCTTGGCCAGTTCAAATCATATGAGCAATTTTTAAAGTTCAGAGAAGCTGCCGAACAGAAGACTCCTACAACAACAAGAAAGGAGCAGAACATAGCTTTCAAAGTTTTATGAGAGACAGAAGCCTCAACTTCCAGTGATGAGCTTCTGAGTCTCTTAGCCAAGAGATTCTACAAGATGACAAGGAAGGAATTCAGAAGAAAGTCATCTAGACAAGATGACAAACCCAGGTATGACAAGACACCCACTAAAGAAATTGTTTGCTTTGGGTGCAGGAAACCCGGACACTTCATTTCAGAGTGTCCAGAAAATCAAAAGAAGAAAAGAAGAAGAGAAAAGTACTCTAAGAAGTATCACTACAACAAGACTTCCTCCATCAAGCACAAGATAAAAGAGAAGGGCTTTGTTCCTAAGACCTGGAGTGACAATGAAGATGAATCCTCATCTTCTAGCTCCAATGAAGAGGAAGAAGAAGCTAAGGCAAGGAAAGTTTGCCTTATGGCTATCAATGCTTCTTGCAGCCCATCTAATGCTGAGGGACAAGCAGAAGAGTTAGACAATGAAACATCTGAATCAGAGGCAGATCGGGTATTGTCTTCCTTTGATTATAATTCAGATAATTTTAAGACTGAATTTAAATCTTTGTGTATTGACCTGATTAATTCTGAAAAAAAAATTAAAACTCTTAGAGAAAAATTGTTTGAACAAGATAACTAGATTTCTGAAAATATTAAGTTAAAAGATGAATTAACTTTAGCTCAAGAACAAATTATCTCACTAAAATCTGAATTAGCTGAGACAATGCAACTTAAAGAATCCCTAAATGGAAGAAGTATCAAGTTGATGGACATCACAAGCACAGTGAATGCCAGACTAAATGGCAAGCTGGGCTTAAGTGCTTTATCAAGCCAACCCCCACTAATTCAGAAGAATATATTAATAACTCCAATTAAATTTGTTTCAAAAAAAGGAAAAGAGAAGATAGATAATAATTAATAATGTTAAACAAACTGAGTTAAAACAAATGAATAAGAAAAAGAATAAGAAAAATCCCAATTATAATAATGTTCAACAGATTTCGTCGAACTCAGATCGATGAAATGTGTACAGTTCGTCGAACTCAAGTCGACGAATTCTGAACGCAAACTTTCACTATAATTATTCGTTGAATTATGATCGATGAAACCAGTATGGTTCGTCGAACCGAGATCGACGATTTTGGGGCTCCAAAAATGACTACCTTCATTCTCTAAGTAGAGTTCGACGAACTCATCCCCATTCGTCGAACTCAGTTCGACGAACTCACCAGAATTCGTCGAACCCAGTTCAACTTAATAGAAACTTGAATTTTTCTAAAACTCATAATCAACCAAGATCTTCGTTCAATCAATTTAATCAATGGATTATTCCACCTAGAAGCTATCATCCCTTAGGTTATAAATGCTAACATGAATACTCTTACATTTCCAGTTTTAGTTATGTAAAGAAATAAGGACCTAAGGTAACCTGGGTCAAGAATAGCTAATTTGTTTCATTGCAGGTGAAAGATTATCCCACCACAGAGCAACAATGGTATCTGGATAGTGGCTATTCTAAACACATGACTGAAAATAAGGATAACCTAATCAATTACAAGTTAAAGCTAGGACCCAAAGTAATATTTGGTGACTCCAATTGTGGCCAGACTGAAGGCTATGGAAAGGTCAAGATTGGAGCAGTCACCTTCAGGAAGGTAGCTTATGTAAGTGGACTGAATCACAACCTGATCTCTATAAGTCAGTTATGTGATGAAAGGTTTCAGGTATCATTTAATAAAACTTCCTGTATTATTATTTCTTTAGATAACCATGTAGTATTGACTGACACTAGAGTAGAAAACACTTACATAGTTAACTTCCAGTCAGCTAAATGTGAAATATGTTTATTTAATCAAACTAGCAATAGTAATGACCTTTGGCATTGGAGATTAGGACATGTTAATTTGAAAAATATTGCTAAACTATCTAGGGACAACCTTGTTAGAGGATTGCCTTCTTGCCCCTACAAGAAGGAAAGCCTTTGCATGGCTTGTCAGTTAGGCAACCAAACTAAAAATAGTTTTAAATCTGTAAATAAAAGTGACTCACCTAGAATATTGTACTTGCTACATATGAACCTTTTTGACCCTATTGCAGTACAAAGTATATGAGGAAAATCTTATACTTTAGTGATTGCTAAACTATCTAGGGACGAAAATGACTACCTTCATTCTTTCTGAGATCTAAGTCTGATAACTTCAAGGTTCTTACAGATTTTCTCAAGAACATACAGATTGAGTACTCTACTCTAGTTGCTTGATCAGAAGTGATCAGGGTACTGAGTTTGAGCCTCTTCTTATGCAAGAGTTCTGTGAGAAGGAAGGTATCAGACACTACTTCTCAGCTCTTAGAACACCTGTAACGCCCCTGATTTTTCGATGATTTTATTTGTTTGGGCAACGTCAGATTTATGACGTCGTGGCGTTACGTTTAACGTCAAGTGTTGGATTTGAGTAATTTTGGACTTGCTCGTCAAGTTTCGTCATAATCCGAGCATTTTTGGAGTCTCGGCGCGCGATTGAAGTTCTGGATTTGTTTATGTTCGTCGTATACTTCGAAGATTAATATCTCGGGAATGGCTCGTCGGATTCTGGTTTTGACTTCGCCGTTGTGTTCGTAGCGTCAGTGTTCGCCTACGGTGCGAATTTCGTTTAATTCGGCACGCGTTAGGGCCTCCGTTTTGATCTCGTAGTTTCCTTATTCAAAAATATATAAATATGAATATTTTAATATTAAAGTACTATTCAAAAATGAAAAAAAAAACTATTCATTCATATAGTTTAATTTCTTAGATATATTTGTAAAAAATTTTACAGATTTGTAAAAATTTATATACTTACTCGAGTACCTTGATCTGCCTACCCGAATACCTCCTCCCTGTCTCGAGTGTTATTTTTTCATCTACTCGAGTACTATTTTCCTCTTACTCGAGTAAAATTTTCTGACCTACACGAGTGAATTTTCTAAACTACTCGAGTAGTCACTTGAACTACTCGAGTAGCTTTTCTGAACTACTCGAGTAGTCACTTGAACTACTCGAGTAGCTTTTTCAAACTACTCGAGTAGTCACTTGAACTACTCGAGTAGTCACTTGAACTACTCGTGTAGCCTTTTCGGACTACTCGAGTAGCCTTTCCGAACTACTCGAGTAGCCATCCCGAACTACTCGAGTAGTCGTTTTCTACCTACTCGAGTACCCGTAAGCTTGTTCTCGTGTAGTCTTTTGCTGTTTAGGTTCGGGAGCCTTTTTGAGTGTCAAAACGATGTCGTATGAAAAACTGATTAACATGAAATTTGTGCGTTTTGACGAGATCTACAACTTTCATGTTGGCTACGTTTCGATTTGAAGCAATCCTAAACCTTTATTTGCATCTTCCGCACACCCGCGCGTTTTCAGTCCGTTCTTTTAGACAGAATATTTTATAAACGTGTATATATATATATATATATATATATATATATATATATATATATATATATATATATATATATATATATATATATATATATTTATATCAGAGAGAACGCCATGATCTTCTAGGATTCTTTTTTTCTTCCCGAACCAGAGAGCGGCGTGAGCGTGGGAGAGAAATATTCCGTGAACTTTCCGGTGGCCGCGGACGGTGCTCCGGTGCTCGAAATCTTCATCCGAACATAGATCGGGAAAGCTCTCGCCGAGAGCTACGCCATCGTGGTAATATCTTCCCTATTTCTTGAGATTTCTCGTTAGGGTTTTTCGGCCCTAACCTCTATTTCAGCCATTTTCGTCTAGATTTCAACCTCTCCCGCAGTCTTTTGCCCTGATCTACGACGTGGAGCGATTCAGAGGACTTTTCTGGTAAAACCAAGGCAAGTGGTGATTTCCCTCATTTCTCCTTGTCCGATTTGATGGTAATGAATGAGTTTTGTTCCTTGATCTTCTTTCCAAATTATAGCTATGTCTAATTTTTTTTCGATCACTTGAAAATTTCTAAATCTTGTTTCGCTAAATGAATATGGTAACTTCATATTGGTTTGATAGAATGTTTTTAGTGTTGGCGTTAATTGGCTTATTTATCGTTATCGAACGTATTAGAGTTTATCTAAGAGTGTAAATCATCCGTAAGGGTTGATCAACCGCGTCTCGAATCTAGTAATGTCAAGTAGAATCTGTCGAGCCAAAACCCGAGATATTTGTTTTATGATTTCTTTGGGTTTCTTGATTACGGGAGTTAGTGGACGATTCCACCTCTGCAACGTTTGTTACCTTCATTAGTGCCCTGTGGAAGTCTACCTGGTTTTTGGATTTCTACAGTGTATGGTGAAGAGTATAAGACTCCCTCGTAGTTAGGCGGAATATATATCCGTTTCGTTTTTGGGTGGTGTGTCCAAGAGTGACCACCTCGCCCGTATTTTTGGGTGGTGTGTCCAAGAGTGACCACTTCACCGTGTTTTGGGTAGAGTCGACCACATGTGCCTAATAAAAGGTTTGTATTCTCTTTCTTGTGAGATATTCTTGTAGTCACCTTATAGCCCCGTGCATCTGGTGTACTCTTGTGGAACGTGATTTATCACGTAGGAGTTCTTTTTCCTGTTGATGCCATGTTTTCTTTTGTACTTTACTTAAGTGCTTTTGGTGTTGGGTTGGTACCCCTGTTGACCTCTGTTTATTTGGCTTATTACTTTTCTTGTCACTACTTGTACCTTCTTGCTGAGGTATTCTGTCTTTGGAATGCCTAAAGTTCAGAGCTGTAGCAGGTAGCAGTGCTGGTTTTGGAGTTTTCTGGCGGCAGTGTTGGTCGTGGTTGTTGCCTCGTCATAGCGAGGTAGTTTGTTGTTGATTTAGTTTTACTAGTTCAGACATACTTTTGTTCGTGAGTTCGTGTCAGCTTGTTGGCGCCCACTGATTTGTTAGTTGTTTGTTATTTGCTAGCTGCTCATTTCTTTAATATGGATGTGGATTACTTGTTCTCTGGGAGGATTTATGATATTAATGCATGTTAGGTATTTTCAACTATAAAACCTACTACTATTACTTCATGCATTGCATAATTTGAAACTCTAACTTGTTATTTTTAGCGACCGTAAAAGCTATCTTCTCTACTATAATAAATTTAGAGTCTCGCATAACATGAGTTGTCCTTTAGGGACGTTTATACTCATGTAGGATGCTTGAGTTAATCTAATTAAGTATTTTTCCGCAGCGTATAATATATTTTGATTCGTGAACTAGATGAGCCACTAAGCCGAGGGATACGGCTAACTTCTGCACTTAATTGATTTTCCTTAAAATAACTTAAAAAGAACCTTTCTTCATGTTTAGTTTGGTGTCTGCCTAAGCGTCTGCAGTTATCCCCTGCTGACGTGGTATCATGACGCGCATTTTCCCTTACTCTGATAGGCTTTTTTTGTGGTGAAAATGCGGGTTGTGACAGTTGGTATCATAGGGAGGTTGCTTGATAATTTGTCGGGCAACCTTTCCTTGTTGGGATTAGGTGTTAAGCATCATATCATACCACACACCGATATGTCATCAGCACGTCTTTGCTGAAGCATGAACACTACACTCATAGCATAACATGAAGTATACAGGGCATATTATGTAGTATGAGATGCATAATATGTGTATGTATATGGATCCACCATAGGGGCAACATGTGAGGGTTATGTAGTATGAGATGCATAACCTCACCACATGAATGCGACTAGCACGTTTCTTTTTTGTTGCATGAGAATGTCATGTAGTATGGGATGCATAACATTTTCATGCGTACGCCGCTCATAACATGCATTAGGGCCTTTTTAGAATGCATAACATAACATTGCATAAGCACAACGTGCCAAGCTAAAACTTTCGGGATGACATATGTACACATATGGGTTTAAATTAGAAAATGAATATAAATACATGCATTCATGTCATAGGCACAAGAGTCAATAGGATGAGAGGATATCATCCTAAGTAGGACATAACATCATTATAAAATCCCATAGCAAGTTACAGCGTAAGCAAGTGTCTTTTAAGTATGGTCTGAACTAGTTGTGTGGCTTTGTCGTAAGCTAGGATTTTGATGAGTTGTTCGTTTGCTTTTTAGAATGACGCCAAAGCGTCCTGCGACGAGGTCGACTCCGGAGTCGGAGGGTGAGTCTTCAGGTGCGCAAAGTGACGCGATTATCGAGAGTCTGCGTCAGATCAATGAGGCTCTGTCAAGGCAGTTGGTTATGATGCAATCGCAAATTGAGTCTTTGTTGTCTGCCGCTCCCGCGCAGCAACCTTCAGCTCAAGAGCTCGCCTTAGGCCAAGCCGTGCCCGATACCCCTGCTCCTCTGGTGCCCCCGATGGCGATACCACCAGAAATGAATTTCATATCGCACTTACAGCGGTTGGGACCTCCCACCTTCGATGGGAGTGATGACTTTGTGATTATAGATGATTGGATCATCTCCATCAAGGATATGTTTTCATATTCTGGAATTCTAGAAGCCTAGAAGGTGATGATTGCAGCCTATCAGTTAAAAGGTCTGGCGAAGAGTTGGTGTATTCGGGAAAGAGAGAGCCTGAAGGAAGGCTGTACTTGGGAATATTTTAAGAAGATACTACTGAAGAAATTTCTACCCTCGGTCGAGCAAGACCGCCTGATGAATAACTTCCTGTATCTAAAGCAGAGACAACTCACCGTGAGCGAGTATGAAATTGAGTTTAGCAAACTGAGCAGGTTCGCTCCAGATTTGGTAGCTTCTGAGGAGGGTGGAGTGAAACGTTTCTTGGGAGGATTAAGAAGCGATGTCCAGCAGTTGGCATGCGCTTACCAAGCTGAAAGTTATGCTGAAGCAGTGGAAGCCGCTTTAAAAGTGGAGGCGATTGAAAACGCCAAGAACCGCGGCGCTGCGGCAAGGAAGGAGAAAAGAAAAGGCGTTGAGGATGGTAGCTCCAGGGCATCTGACCCTTCTTCGAAGAAGAGAAGTAAGGATGTGTGTAGCTTCTGTGGTCGACCTGACCACCCCTACGAAAGGTGCTTCAAGAGGACTGCCACCCTGAAGCAGCAGCAGGTGCATGCCATCCAAGGTGCACCCAAGGGAGAGCTTGTGTGCTCGTTCTGTGCAAGGAAGGGTCATGATGTGACTCGTTGTTGGATGAAAGAAAGGGTTTGCTTCCAGTGTGGGCAGAAGGGAGACCAGAAGTCTTCGTGCCCCCAGGCTCAGTCCCCACTGCAGCCTGCCCCACTTCGAGCTCTGCCACCGCTACCAAACCTGGATAAAGGAAAAGGAAAGCTGAACGTGATGACCAGCGAGGAAGCCCAAACCTCTACGCAAGTGATATTAGGTTAGCCTCAGTTTAATTTTATCCTTGTTAGTTAGCGTCGTTGCCCTAGTTATTGTTCGTTTAGTTATGTATGTTACAGTTTTAGGGGAGTTTAAGGTGCGGAATAGGTGGGCTCGCATTCTTTTCGATTCGGGTGCCACCCATTCCTTTGTGGTCCGGAGATTTGTTGAGAAACATCATCTGAGTGTGGACCATTTGGGGGGCTCCTTCAATATCAAGCTCCCTTCCGGAGATTCTGTGATATCTAACCAAGGAGTTCTGAGGTGTCCTATTTATCTTAGCAATTTTCTGGCTTATGCGGATCTGATGATTTTGGATCTGTCTGATTTTGACGTGATTCTGGGCATGGGCTGGCTGTCCAAATATGATGCAGTCATCCATTGCAAGGCTAAGCGATTGGATTTCAGAATGGACGACGGACAACCTATGAGCATCTATGGATTTCAGGGCAGAGTTTCTCCTGTCATTTCTGCGGTACGTGCTTATCGTGATATAGAGTCTGTTTGCAAGGCGTTTTTGGTTTCTATTTCGGCTCTGGAAACAGCTTTTGTTATGCCACATCTTGAGGATGTCTCGGTGGCGCGAGAGTTTCCAGATGTATTTCCTGATAGTCTTCCAGGACTTCCTCCTGAAAGGGAGATAGAGTTTGAGATAGACCTCGAACCCGGTACTCGTCCCATTGTTAAAGCACCGTACTGTATGGCTCCGCATGAGTTGGACGAATTGCGTACTCAGCTCGATGAGTTGCTGAAGTGTGGTTTTATTAGACCCAGTACTTCTCCATGGGGTGCACCTGTTTTGTTCGTCAAGAAGGAAGATGGATCGATGAGACTTTGCATCGATTATATGGAATTGAACAAGGTAACCATTAAGAATAGATATCCCCTGCCAAGGATTGATGATTTGCTCGACCAATTGCGTGGTAGCTCGGTATTTTCAAAGATCGATCTTCGCTCAAGCTACCACCAGTTGAGGATTCGAGAGGCAGATATTCCCCGAACCGCTTTCCGTTCTCGGCATGGACATTATGAGTTTTTGGTGATGTCCTTTGGTTTAACCAATGCACCCTCTGCTTTCATGGATTTGATGAATCGGGTGTTTAAGGATTTCTTGGACCGATTTGTTATTGTGTTCATAGATGATGTCTTGGTGTATTCTCGCAATGTTGAGGAGCATACTCAGCATTTGTATCTAGTTTTGTCGACCATGAGGGAGCATAAGTTATATGCAAAGCTCAGCAAGTGTGAGTTCTGGCTACCTCAGGTGTCCTTTCTGGGTCATGTTGTAAGCAAGGACAGTATTTCTGTAGACCCGACTAAGATTTCTGCGGTAATGGAGTGGGAGAGACCTTCTACGCCGAAGGAGATTAGGAGTTTCTTAGGCCTAGCTGGCTATTATAGAAGATTCGTGGAAGGATTTTCGGTGTTGTCTGCTCCTCTAACTAGACTTACTCAGAAGAATACTGCTTTTATTTGGAGTGATAAATGTGAAGAGGCTTTCCAAGAGCTGAAGAAGAGATTATGTACTGCTCCGATTTTAACCTTACCTACTGAAGAAGTTGAGTATGCAGTGTATGTTGATGTGTCACATATCGGACTTGGTTGCGTTTTAATGCAAGATGGTAAGGTGATTGCGTATGGATCGAGACAACTAAAGATCCACAAGAGAAACTATCCGACGCACGATTTGGAGTTTATTGCCGTAATTTATGCGCTGAAGCTTTGGAGACACTTACTATATGACGCGTTGTGCAAGATCTATACAGACCATAAGAGTTTGAAGTACGTCTTCACTCAGAAAGAACTAAATCTGTGCCAGCGTCGGTGGTTAGAATATGTGGCGGATTATGAAGTGGAAATTCTCTATCATCCAGGAAAGGCTAATGTAGTAGTCGATGTCTTGAGTAGGAAGACCGCTAAGATTTTTAATCTGTCGGTGCAGTCCTTGATAGAAGAATTTTTGTTGATGGATATTGAGGTTGGGAGTAGTACTGTGCCTGCTAGTCTAGAAGCAAAAGAACCCTCTTGGATTTCCCTTACTCGAGCACATCAGAAGGATGATCCTGATATGTTGCACCTCCGGAATAGAACTTTGAAGGGAGAGCTACCTGATTTCTCTGTGGACAAGTTGGACACCCTGAAGTATCGGGGTAGATTTTGCGTCCCTGCCTTTGGCGATATTCGAGCTAAGATCTGTGCTGAAGCTCATGGTTCCAGTGTGGCCTACCACCCTGGTTCCACAAAGATGTATAAAGATCTAAAGCAAATTGTTTGGTGGTCAGGGATGAAGAATGACATCGCCAGGTTTGTATCGGAATATTCTACTTGTCAGCGTGTTAAAGTTGATCACAGAAGGCCTGATGGTAAATTGACACCGCTTGATATTCCAAGTTGGGAATGGGAAAGTATTTCAATGGATTTTATCACCGGTCTCCCAAAATCTCCCCGTGGGCACGACTCTGTTTGGGTGATAGTAGACAGATTGACAAAGTGTGCTCACTTTGTTCCATTTAAGATTGGGTACTCGATGAAGAAGATAGCTGAGTTATATCTTGAAGAGGTTATCAGATTGCACGGAGTGCCTGTTAGCATTATATCAGATCGGGACTCTAGATTTACGTCTCGTTTTTGGAAGAGTTTACAGGAGGGGTTGGGTACCAATTTAAGGTATTCCACCGCCTATCATCCGCAGACTAATGGTCAGACGGAAAGGGTAAATCATATTGTAGAGGATATGATCAGATGTTATGTTTTGGATCATGGTGGTGCTTGGGATGAACGTCTCAAGCTCATGGAGTTTGCATACAATAATAGCTATCAAGAGAGTCTTCAGATGGCTCCGTTTGAGGCCTTGTATGGGAGGCATTGTAGAACTCCATTGTTTTGGGCTGAAGTTGGTGAGAGACCGTTGTTAGGTCCGGAAGCCCTTGAAGAGATGAATTGTGCTGTGACTCATATTCGGGAAAAGCTCCGTGTGGCATAAGAGCGCTATAAGAAGTATGCTAATCAACGAAGGGTCGATCTGGAGTTTGCGGTTGGAGACTTGGTTTTTCTGAAGGTTTCTCCGATGTCTGGTGTTAAAAGTTTTGGAAGGAACCACAAGTTAGACCCCCGGTATGTGGGACCTTTCCAGATTCTTGAGCGCATCGGAGTGTCAGCTTATAGGCTGGATTTGCTTGCGACCTTCCCTGGTGTCCATGATGTGTTCCATGTGAGCCAGTTGCGGAAGTGTGTTCATAGTGATCGTCAAGTCCTCGACTCGATACCCCAGATTCAGCCCAACCTTACGTATGTGGAAGAACCCGTTTGTATTCTAGATTCTCAAGAGCGTGTGTTGCGGAGAAAGACCATCCCTATGGTCAAGATTCTTTGGAGAAATCAAGACGTCGAGAGCGCGACGTGGGAATTGGAATCAGCCATGAGAGAATCTCATCCGCACCTCTTCTCTTAGTTTCGGTATGTTGCTATGTTTTTAGTTATGTATGGTTTTATCGATTTTGGTTTGGTTTTGGAGTTGTGATAAGTTTCGAGACAAAACTTCTTTTTAGGGGGAGTGACTGTAACACCCCCGGATTTTTCGATGATTTTATTTGTTTGGGCAATGTCAGATTTATGACGTCGTGACGTTACTTTTAACGTTGAGTGTTGGATTTGAGTAATTTTGGACTTGCTCGTCAAGTTTCGTTGTAATCCGAGCATTTTTGGAGTCTCGACGCGCGATTGAAGTTCTGCATTTATTTACGTTCGCCGTATACTTCGAAGATTAATATCTCGGGAATGGCTCGTCGGATTCTGGTTTTGACTTCGACGTTGTGTTCGTAGCGCCAGTGTTCGCCTACGGTGCGAATTTCGTTTAATTTGGCGCGCGTTCGGGCCTCCGTTTTGATCTCGTAGTTTTCTTATTTAAAAATATATAAATATGAATATTTTAATATTAAAGTACTATTCAAAATGAAAAAAAAACACTGTTAATTCATATAGTTTAATTTTTTGGATATATTTGTAAAAAATTTTACAGATTTGTAAAAATTTATATACTTACTCGAGTATCTTGATCTGCCTACCCGAGTACCTCCTCCCTGTCTCGAGTGTTATTTTTTCATCTACTCGAGTACTATTTACCTCTTACTCGAGTAAAATTTTCTGACCTACACGAGTGAATTTTCTGAACTACTCGAGTAGTCACTTGAACTACTCGAGTAGCTTTTCTGAACTACTCGAGTAGTCACTTGAACTACTCGAGTAGCTTTTCCGAACTACTCGAGTAGTCACTTGAACTACTCGATTAGCATTTCCGGACTACTCGAGTAGCCTTTCCGAACTACTCGAGTAGCCTTTCCGAACTACTCGAGTAGCCGTTTTCTACCTATTCGAGTACCCGCAAGCTTGTTCTCGTGTAGTCCTTTGCTGTTTAGGTTCGAGAGCTTTTTTGAGTATCAAAATGATGTCTTATAGAAAAATGGTTAACATAAAATTTGTGCGTCTCGACGAGATCTACAATGTTCATGTTGGCTACGTTTGATTTGAAGCCATCCTAAACCTTTATTTTCATCTTCCGCGCACTCGCGCGTTTTCAGTCCGTTCTTTTAGACAGAATATTTTATAAACGTGTATATATATATATATATATATATATATATATATATATATATATATATATATATATATATATATATATATATATATATACACATATTTATATCAGAGAGAACGCCATCATCTTCTCAGATTCTTTTTTTTCCCGAACCAGAGAGCGGCGTGAGCGTGGGAGAGAAATATTCTGTGAACTTTTCGGTGGCCGCCGACGGTGCTCCGGTGCTCGAAATCTTCATCCGAACATAGATCCGGAAAGCTCTCGCCGAGAGCTACGCCATCGTGGTAATATCTTCTCCGTTTTTTGAGATTTCTCATTAGGGTTTTCCAGCTCTAACCTCTATTTCGGCCATTTTCGTCTAGATTTCAACCCCTCCCGCAGGCTTTTGCCCCGATCTACGACGTGGAGCAATTCAGAAGACTTTTCCGGTAAAACCAAGGCAAGTGGTGATTTCCCCTCGTTTCTCCTTGTCCGATTTGATGGTAACGAATGAGTTTTGTTCCTTGATCTTCTTTCCAAATTATAGCTATGTCTAATTTTTTTCAATCACTTGAAAATTTCTAAATCTTGTTTCGCTAACTGAATCTGGTAACTTCATATTGGTTTGATAGAATGTTTTTAGTGTTTGCGTTAATTGGCTTATTTATCGTTATCGAACGTATTAGAGTTTACATAAGAGTGTAAATCGTCCGTAAGGGTGGATCAACCGCGTCTCGAATCTAGTAATATCAAGTAGAATCTGTCGAGTCAAAACCCGAGATATTTGTGTTATGGTTTCTTGATTATGGGAGTTAGTAGACGATTCCACCTCCGCAGCGTTTGTTACCTTCATTAGTGCCATGTTGAAGTCTACCTGGTTTTTAAACAGGCCGGAGAGGGGTTGTGATGCATGACCTGCATGCTTGAATGTGAAAGGCTGACTACCAGTTGTGGGCCCGGGTCTGGACCCTGGTAGGCCGGCGGTGCCAGCGGGTTCCCATGGGATGGGCCTGGACCGTTATAAGATGTCTGAGGTGTATGGTGGAGAGTATGAGACTCCCTCGCAATTAGACGGAATATATATCCGTTTTGTTTTTGGGTGGTGTGTCCAAGAGTGACCACCTCGCCCGTGTTTTTGGGCGGTGTGTCCAAGAGTGACCACTTCGCCGTATTTTGGGTAGAGTCGACCACAAGTGCCTAATAAAGGTTTGTATTCTCTTTCTTGTGAGATATTCTTGTAATCACCTTATAGCCCCGTGCATCTGGTGTAGTGGAACGTGATTTATCACGTAGGAGTTCTTTTCCTGTTGATGCCGTGTTTTATTTTGTACTTTACTTAAGTGCTTTTGGTCTTGGGTTGGTACCCCTGTTGACCTCTGTTTATTTGGCTTATTACTTTTCCTATCACTACTTGTACCTTCTTGCTAAGATGTTCTGTCTTTGAAATGCCTCAGGTTCAGAGCTGTAGCAGGTAGCAGTGCTGGTTTTGGAGTTTTCTGGCGGCAGTGTTGGCTGTGGTTGTTGCCTCGTCATAGCGAGGTAGTTTGTTGTTGGTTTAGTTTTACTAGTTCAGACATACTTTTGTTCGTGGGTTCGTGTCAGCTTGTTGGCGCCCACTGATTTGTTAGTTGTTTGATACTTGCTAGCTGCTCATTTCTTTAATATGGATGTGGATTACTTGTTCTCTAGGAGGATTTATGCTAGGAATGCATGTTAGGTATTTTCAACTATAAAACATACTACTATTACTTCATGCATTGCATAATTTGAAACTCTAACTTGTTATTTTTAGCGACCGTAAAAGCTATCTTCCCTACTATAATAAATTTAGAGTCTCGCATAGCATGAGTTGTCCTTTAGGGATATTTATACTCATGTAGGATGCTTGAGTTAATCTAATCAAGTATTTTTCCATAGCGTATAATATATTTTGATTCGTGGACTAGATGAGCCACTAAGCCGAGGGATATAGCTAACTTCTGCACTTAATTGATTTTCCTTAAAATAACTTAAAAAGAACCTTTCTTCATGTTTAGTTTGGTGTCTGCCTGAGCGTCCGTAGTTATCCCCTGCTGACGTGGCATCATGACACACATTTTCTCTTACTCTGATAGGCTTTTTTTGCGATGAAAATGCGGGTTGTGACAACACGTCAACAAAATAGGATTGTTGAGAGGAAGAATAGAACCCTAATTGAATCTACAGGCACATTACTTGCAGATGCTCATTTGCCCCTATCCTTTTGGGCAGAGGCTGTGAGCATAACAAATTATGTACTGAATAGAAGTTTGATGCACAAGCTTAAGAATAAGACTCCTTATGATCTACTTAAAGGGAAGAAACATAAATTAGACTATTTTAAAATTTTTAGTTGCTTATGTTACATTCACAACAACAATAAGAAACACATTAGAAAATTTGAAGCCAATGCTAAAATTGGAATTTTTCTTGGATATTCCCAAGTAAGCAAGACTTATAGAGTCTTTAATAAATCTATCATGAAAATTGAGTAATCTATTCATATCTCATTTGATGAAACTAACATGTTTTACAAGGAGAAAGAAATTTCTACCAATAATTCTTTGCAGGAACCACATTTGTGTGAGAAGCTGAATGAATTAACTCTCACCAATGAGGCTGTTAGCCTCCTCCACATATTGCTGAAGACAGTGAAGATGAAGACACTGAAATCAGTGAAGAACCAACAACAACTGTAATTCCATAAGAGGAATTAATTCTCCAAGTTGTTGCTCAACCAACTCCTCCTGCTGAATTTGTCACACTTAGAGATCACCATGTATCTCAAGTGATTGGAGACATTTCAGTTGGTGTGCAGACCAGGCATCAACTCAACCAAGACTTGATGTATACCTGCTTCATATCTCAAATTGAGCCACAATTCATTAAAGATGCAGTGCAAGATCCCCACTAGATTATTGCAATGCAAGAGGAGTTCAACCAATTTGAGAGATGCAGAGTTTGAGATTTAGTTTCAAGACCAAAAGACTACCCAGTCATTGGAACTAAATAGGTGTTCAGAAAAAAGCTTGATGCCCAAGGTATTATCATACGGAACAAGACAAGGCTGGTTGCTAAAGGCTATATACAAGAGGAAGGGATTGACTATGACCAAACATTTGCACCTGTTGCAAGGCTGGAAGCAATCAGAATCTTCCTTGCATATGCTGCCTACAAAAAGTTCAAGGTTTACCAGATGGATGTCAAAAGTGCATTCTTGAATGGTGAACTTAAAGAAGAGGTTTATGTGGAGCAACCACCAGGTTTTATCTCTCCTACTCATCCCTCTTATGTCTTTAAATTGCATAAAGCTCTCTATGGTTTAAACCAAGCTCCAAGAGCTTGGTATGAAACTTTAGCTAGTTTTCTTCTGGAGCATAAATTTTCTAGGGGCAATGTAAATAGGACATTATTCACTAGACACCATAAAGATCAAATCTTATTAGTACAAATCTATGTAGATGACATTATTTTTGGGTCTACAGATTCCAAACTATGCAAGAGGTTCTCTGACCTCATGCATTCAAAGTTTGAAATGAGTAGCATGAGTGAGCTCTCCTATTTCCTTGGTCTCCAAGTGAAGCAGCTACCTGATGACATCTTCATATCCCAGTATAAGTATGTTAAGGAGCTAATCAAAAAGTTTGGGATGTCAGATGCCTCAGCCAAGAAAACACCTATGCCTATAAATATTGTAATTGATTCTGATGAACATGGGAAACCTGTATATTAGAAAGTATATAGGGCCATTATTGGGTCCATGTTATATCTTACAACAAGTAGACCAAACATCATGTTTGCTACATGCCTTTGTGCTGATTCCAGGTGAACCCTAAAGAATCTCACCTTATTTTTTTAAAAATGATTTTAAGATATATAAAGAGTTGTCCTAGTTTAGGACTCTGGTATCCAACCGAGTCAGAGTTTGAGTTGTCTGGATACTCAGATGCTGACTTTGCTGGATGTAGAGTAGACAGAAAAAGCACCTCAGGGACATGTCAGTTCCTTGGTGTTAGACTAGTGTCTTGATTTTGCAAAAAACAGTCATCTGTGTCTACTTCAACTACTGAAGCAAAAATATAGCAGCTGGCATCTGTTGCTCCCAAATGCTGTGAATTCAGAACCAACTTCTAGATTATTTCTTTAACTTAAATAATTCAACCTTACTATGTGATAACACAAGTGTAATTTTCATTGCACAAAATCCAGTGCATCATAGTAGAACTAAGCACATAGACATCAGACATCATTTCATTAAAGAGTGTGTGGACAAAAATAAAATTAAACTTGTCTACATCTACACTGATTTGCAAAGAGCAAACATCTTCACCAAACCATTGGATGAAAGGAACCATCTGTTCTTTATAAATCAGCTAGGTATGATCATTGGAGAGGCCTTAATTTAAATTTCTATCTGCGGTCGAAGAATTTATCAAAGTTCGTCGAACGAAGTTCGATGAACTGAGAAACGTTCTTGAGAAATTCGTCAAACTGAGATCGACGAACTCTCTGTGTGTGAAGCTCTTTTCATCGAACGGAGATCGACGATATTGCTTCAGAAAATTTTCATTGAACTAAACTCGACGAAATGTTTTCACTTCTTCTGATTGAGATCGACGAATTCTTTTGTCAAAAAAATATTTCGTCGACCTGAGATTGAAGAATTTTTATTTTTCGTCGGACGGAGTCTGCCGCTTCATATTCTGAAAACCATATATCTAGGTTTTCTTCGAGCTCCGTCCCGCGCTTTCTATTCCCTTGCACTTGATCTCTCTGTTTTCTTTTGCAGGCGAACAAATGACGATTCTGGCGAACTCCCTAACAACAATGAAGTTCAACATGGGTTTCGACATTGACTTCGATTCCTTTCAACATTCAGACCAAATCTTCTTAGACATTATGAAACTCTTTGAGGAACAGCATCTGAAGAATTTCATGACTCAAAGAATCAAGATAGCGGCTACCAAAATTAGAGAATGGGTGTTCACTTCCACCACACCTGATGCAGATACAATGACCGACACCATATCCGGTAATCAAGTTTCTCTTTCCCCCGCAATACTAACTGAAATTTTCAGTATGATAAATGGAAATGAAGATATAGAGATTGATAGTGATGAATATGATAATATACCGATGAAAATGGGTCACACTGGAGAGAACCCAAATAAACTACAAAATTTTTTTTATCTTCTGAGTATAAGTTCTTAGCTGATGTAGTGGGCAAAGTCTTGTTGGGAAAGCACACAGCCCACGACTATATCACCAGGCACCATTTTTTGGTTATGACTGCTTTGGTTGAGAAGAAAACAGTTAACTGGGCAAAACTGTTGTTTGATTTAATTAAGAAGAAGAATAATAAGAAAGAAGTATGCTTTGGAAGGATTTTGGGAATCTTCCTTCAAGAAAAGGCTCCTGAACTACTGGTCTCCACGACAGTGTTTATCAATGCTTCTAAAAGGCTGACTTTTGCCTTGTTTAGAATGTAGGAGAGGACCATATCCAAGCCATCCAAGGCTTCCTCCTCTTCCAGGACTTCTGAGAGCACCAGGGCAGTGACAACCACTCCTCCGCCTCTAGAAGATATCCTTCCTTCCACCAAAATTCCTTTACCTCTTCCACAACAACAACCATCATCTTATCCTGCTCATACTTCCCCAACTCAACAACAACATCAACCCTCACCAGTTCCAACAACAGTTCCATCTCCAGAACATACCACACCACCTCTATCTCCACCTCCACATTCTCCACCTCCAATTAATCTCTCTGAAATTCCATTTGAAATTCCATCTACCTCACAACCCTCCTTCAATCTTCTGTCTCCTCAACCATCTCCACATAATTCTCCAATTCAGGAACCCATCTCCTCACCCACAACCACAGTTCCCACTGAAAGTCCTTCAGTTGATATCCCTTCAGTCATCCACACTGACATTCCCTCTACTTCTCCAGACTAAACTCACACAGATTTCTCAAATGCATTTTCTGTGTGTTCACACTGTGGACATCACACTCCCTACTCCTCCTCTGCTCCAGAACCTTTATATCTCAATTTTTCTGATATTTCAAAAGATCTTATTACTTTTATTTCTCCCACTCGTGAGAAACTTATAGCCACTACTATTGCTCCTTTTTCTGCTTCCAACACCTCTCTTCCTTCTAGAATTGCTGCTCTGTCCTCTGTCCCTTTTTCTAGAGGACTGGCTTCAGGACCCTTTGAACCCAGTCAGGGGGAGATGCTCTGTGAAGAAGCTCTAGTTCCCCCCTGTGTAGCAGCAGCAACAGATTCTGAGATGTCAGATGATTCAGCAGAAGCAGCCATTCTAGTAGAAATAATTGATTTAATTGATTCTTATATATACATGGATGACAGTTTTGGCAGAAATAAATATTGTTGGTGATTATGTTATAAATCCCATAGTTAATCTGGATTCTTTGCTAGATTTATTTTAATTTGTTTATAGAGATATTCTCCCTAGTTTTTCTTATCAGCAATCTAGGGCTATAGTCTCTTATACTATCCAATAAGCCCTACAGTTGCTAAGCAACTTAAGATAAGTTTTGTAGTAATAGAGCCTCCAAAAGTATCAGCCCCCAAGGCTATTTCTTATCCAAAGGCTATCTCACCTCCCACATATAAGATGGATGATAGTCCCATAACAGATCTAGATGAAATTATTATGGCTGACATAGAAGAAGAGAACCTATTAGTTTCTGAAAGTGTTGCTGAAACAATAGTTTCAGAAGTAACAGAACCTCCAGTACAGCATCAGGCTAACAAGCAGATATCTAAAGATATTCTTAAGGCCATTGATGCCTTGACAATCCTCAGGGATCTTCTGATGATGAATATGATGATGATGATTCTGATGAATCTGATAATTCAAAGGCTAAGAAGAAAGTTGTCAAGAAAAGGAAAGTTGTTCCTAAAGCTGCACCTAAACCAAATCCCACTCATGATACTCTATACTATATTCTATAGAATATTACTCCATATCTAGGGATGACTGCATGTATGTGGATCTCCAAGAATGAGCAAAAAGCTAGGAAGAAGAGTAGAAGGTACTCTCCTCCTCCTCCTTCTCAAAGGAACTGGAGAGGTCCTTCTCCTCCTCCAGCTGCTGGTGCCTCAGACAATATCTCTCAAAGATCTACTTCTTATACCAAGACTTATCAAAGGCAACCAGACAGATCCTCAAGATATCATGGAAGCAGTCAGCATAGACAGACAAGCAGCAACATACATCAACAGCAGCAATAGAAAATATTTGAAACTGAAAAAGCTGAAAGTCCAAAAAGGCCAGATTCTCCTCCAGTTCTATTTGTTGATCCAGAATAAGATAATACTGCAAGAATGACCAGATTTCAAGAATTGGTTGGACTCCCCATGATCAACACAAAAGCTGAAGGCAGAGATCCATCACAGTACTCTACCATGTCAACCTACAGGAAAAAAGAACTTAAAAGGTATGATAAGGCTAATAACTTTTTCAATGTAGATGCTTACATGAATTTGCTGAAGGATTTGTGTTTTGAAAGTTGTCTTTAATTTTATTAAAGTTCACGTTTTTGATGAATGTTTAACTCATTTTGTCCCTATATCACATGATGATGCTTCATGATAGCTCAGGAAGATGCCCTTGGTCCTGAGCTGTAGAACACTTGAGTTCCATCATATGATCTTAGTTTTATTTGCTCACGATCCTGGTAGTCAAAGAGGGAAATTGACCACCACCTTGGATTGTCATGTGAATTAAAGTACATTGTAGTTCTACAAATGTTGATAATAGTTATCGTTTAATCGCGTGAGTATGTATGCGTATGGTTTCATACATATTGAGGTTGGCCTATCTTAAGTTGTAACATTAAAATGGAATGTGTTTAGTGTCATTAGTGCTTACAACGTGTCTAGTGAGATATGAGATATGTAGATTAAGCGCGTCAGTGTGAGCAATGTGATTGTCGTTGAAGACTATCTTTTGATGATGATATATATACTGTGATTCGTTGTTCACACTTACGCGTAAGGGATGTATATATCAAAATATCATTTATCCCCAAGCTATTTTTGGGTTATGATATAGTCGGGCCCCTTGGCAAAGCGAGTTTGTATAGCATGCATTATAACTAATGTAGTTATAAAGACACACTTGCTTATGAGACCAAGAAAGACAAATATAGTGCGTGGATGACACGGTCCCAAATTCGCACAATATTTATGATATCATGTGACAAAAGTTAGACACTAACCATTTAGTTCGGTTACCTCCTTTAACGTGTTGTTGTGGCGACTACAATGCCTTGATAAAGCCTCTTATAGTCGATAATACAAATTGGTGTATTATTGCCGTGACGACATGTTCCCTCTGTGAGGTCACACCAAACGAATGGGAAAAGCCTAGATTCACTGTATTAGACTCAGTCAGAATATATGGTGACACTTCGTGCTTAGACCGTTTTTCTCCGTGCAATTATTAAAAGAGAATTACGACAAGGCGAGTTGTCGTAATTATTTAATAGAAGGGCACAGTGATTGGAGTTTGTATAACCCCAACCTAAACAGGCTTGATTTGGAAATATCTGATTTATATATAATATATATATATATAATTTATATATATATATATATATATATATATATATATATATATATATATATATATATATATATATATATATATATATATATATATATATATATATATTGGGTTTTCACGTGAAAAGAGAGAGAAGGAGGCGGAAGAACAAGAATCGGGCTAGGGTTTTTGGAGGCACCCCAACGGCACACCTCTGATCGCCGCCGATCTCAGTCAGAGCTCGCCTGATCCTTCATTATCCTCCTCGCCGACGTTCCCTGTTCTCGCCACTCTCTCCTCACCGTCGCTAGTCTGCAACTGGGCTCGCCGACGACTCATGGGACGGCCGTGTATTTCCAGATCCGGCTAAAGGAGAGAGCCACAGCCATGACAGAGATCTGCCTGGTTGGTCATTCTCCTCCAGCAGCCCTGTTTGGGTATTTTTCTACTCCGCTCTTCTCATGCCAACGACTAGTGTGATTCGACCACTTGGAGTCCTCGGTGCTCTTGACGGAGTTGGTCTAAGCGAGTGCCCTCTTCTACAATCAATGGACTTGGGTTGCTGTCCGGGTTCGAGGTGAACCAAGAGGCAAGACGATCAGACTCATCGTTGTGCTGGGATTGCAATTTATCTCTCCGACGTGCCTCCTCTTCCGCCTAGGGATTTTGTTCCCTAGAGGTACATTTGTAACCCTTTTGTAATGGTTAGATATGATGAGTTAGGTTTTCTTAATTGCTTAACTAGTAGGGCGTTTACATTGGATATCCGATCCCGTGTTTTGGTTGGTTGTTGGGAATTTTTTTAAAAAAAATTGCCTCGCCACAGCAGGTGAAATCCTACATTTGCATCCAGAGGCTATTGTACCAATATTTACCTCTATCAATATAATTGGAGCTGCAGACATGACCATGTCTAGAAGATAAGCAGCAAATCCTAAGAGAGAAATCAAATTCACACAACCCTCTAAGCAAGACAAAGCTGACAAGGAAAAGCAGAAGAAGAACAAATGAATATCTTGTTTAGTTGTTATTGTCTGAACTATATTTGTTTAAACTGTCACAAAGCCTGTTATGTACATATCTGCTAGATATCATTTAAATTTTCTGCCATATATATTTATTTTGCTTTGTGATTGTTTTTCTTTCATTTGTATTAGTGACCTCACCCAAATAGGGGGAGATTGTTGGATCCCTAATTTGGATTTGGGCTAGGTTCACTAATTAGTATGTCTCACCCACCATGTATAACTAGGGTCATGTGTTTTGAGTCCTAGAGTTTAGGCTAAGTCATTAGGTTCAACCTTGATGGACCAGCCAGTAGAAGACTTCAGGAGACTCAAGACTTAGAAGAAATCAAAGTTCATAATTTAAGTTCGACGTTCGTCAAACTCAAATCGACGATAGTCGTGCTCTACTCGACGAACTCAGAGTTAATTATTTGAGTTGAGCTCGATGAAGTCTAGAGTTCAGCCTTCAACACATTATTTCCAGATTACTTTCGATGAACTTAGCTCGACGAAGACAGATTATCAGCTCGACGAACTTGGAGCGCAGATTAGGCAAGTTATCTCCAAAATGCAGTTCGCTGAGCTCAGGTTGATGAACAAGTTTTCTCAGGTCAACGAACATGATTTCTCAGCTCGACAAACTTGGATCACCGGTCGACGAAATCTGTTCAGAGGTCGATGTTTTCTGTCCAAGCCTGACTTAGAGTTTTTCCTCATTTTTGTCCTTATTCCATATATTATTTAGCAGTAATTTCTTGAGTAATTAATGCTCATATTCTCTGAATATAGCCGTTATTGGCAGCATTAATTATGGTCTTCATCAGGTTAATTACTTGCTTAATTAATTGGGACCGTTGGGGAAAATCATTAAAGACAATATTCTCCAGGAGATTTTCATTCTCCAGACAATCAACAATCAATGATTCAGATTCAAATTTCAAATGAGAATTTCGACAGAGAATATAAAAGAGATTTTCTCTTTCAGATGGAATAAGAGACACATAAGCAGTGGTACAGACAGAAATACAGAAAGATATTCAGAAATTTTCTGTGCAAGAAAACAACCTGTTTTCTCCTTTATCTTTCTGAAGAAGAAGAACAACAATCACAAATCAAGAGTCTTCTTCAACTTCAACTCCAGGAGCTTTCAAGGACAACAAACTCTGAATCAGTCAGAAGTTCCTGGAATACTTCAAGTCAAGGATGAAGACCTACACCCTGTGCAAGTCTCCAAGTGATTTTGGAACGAGCCATAGATAACAACAAATCCACTAGTCTTCTCTGTTGATTAGAGAAAGAGAAGACACCATCAAATCTCTCCCTCCTCTTGCAAAAGGGTTAATTAACTTCCTTCAAAAGTTTATGCTTGGTTTTTGGGCACCTGATCAAAAGTTCAAAGGGTTATGAGATCTCCATAGAAATAGATCTTGTGGTGGCAGTCACCTGATCAAAAACCTGCTAGTGGATTCCTACCATGGTGATAGAAGAGTGGATGTACCTAGCTTGGGGAACCACTATAAAATTGCTTTTGTTGTCTGGTTGCCTTTTTCCCGTTGTTCTTGCTGTGGCTGTGTTAGATTAGTTTGTTGTGCAATGGTAGGTTAGCTCAGATTATCATTCTTTTCTATTACTACCACTGGTATCACTACTTTACTCTGATTATATTTAAAACAGCCAAAAAAATTAATTACTCTATTCACCCCCTTCTACAGTAAATCAGATCTAACCCCTATCTTTCACCCCAAAAATGGAGGGAGAGAGAAAGTGAGAAAGAGGGCCATTCATGGTGGGGAAGGTGAATCACCCCTCCATTCTTCACCAATTAATTAGTATTCAGCTCCTCTATCAGGTTTGAGGAGTTTCCAAATGAATTGGGGCCAAGAGGAGGTGAATTTCAAGGGGTTTTCTCTATGGCCAAAATTCACCATTAATGGTGATAATGACAATTCATGCCTTGACCCCTCCTCTCCCCAATTGATCCTTTAAACATACTTAGGGAGTGGAGAGGAATGAAACCCCCCTCTTTCCCGAAGATTTTGAGCCTCTGTGCAAGGTTCGGTATGGCTCTCAAAGCTCCAAAGTTGGCCATGGTGGATCGACGATCGACGCGATTAAACCCTCCAAATTAGGTCCGATCCTCCTCCACTCTCCCAGTGCTAGATCTAGATCATTTTAGGTGGAGAAATCGAGCTCAATTGAGCCCAATTGGAGAGAAGATTTTCAGAAAATTCAATGATTTTTCAACCACTCGGGTCGGCAGCCGTGCCGACGCCCGACGATAACCCCCACCTCAATGAAGGTGGTGGCGGTGGTGGCCCGCCAGGGAGGTGGCTGGGTGGCCGGAAAATAGGCTTGGAATAAGCTCCATGTTCGGCCAATCATGGCCTTTGGCTGGAGGAAGAAGATGACCAAGAAGAAGATGACCAGGAACCCTAAGAGTCTAGTTTAATTTAAAATTAATTTGAACCAATTTGGATACATGGTGTTACCACAACACTCATATTGGTGCAACCTATACATAGGTATGCCTAGACATTAGAATTAGTACCCACAACAAACCACTCATCCAGATGCTTTTAAATTTGGAATATAGGCTTACAATATCCTTCCCCTTAGACTGTCCAAAAATCAGAATTTTTGGAAAAAAGTTTTCTGTAGTTTTTGGGAAAATTTAATAAACAATATATAATTTAATTAGATGTCGTAAACACCTCAAAAACCACTATAAGTTTGGTGGGTGATCTTGGGGGATAGTATAAGGCTCTGGTAAAAATTTCACCCCATTGGGGTTTATTTTGATAGAGTATTTGTGTAGGCAAAGATTGACCCTTTTAGGTCAAATTAGGGCAAAAGTGCTCTAAGTGTTCTTGAGTTAGCCAACCTCACCCAAAGGTGATGGAACTTGGCACTCTGCCTTCCTAGCACACAAAACACCCCCACCACTGATTTTGGGTGGAAGTTGAAGGGTGGAGCCCTAGAACTCTAGGGTAGGCTCTATGTGTGCTAGCCTTATGTTTGAAAGTCATGTGCTCATATGATCTTGAAATGACTTGAAATTTGGTGAAAATGACACTAGGGTTGTTAAAGTCCTATGGTAAAAATCTTATTGGATTTAGAGTTTGCTAAACCTCTCAAAACCCTAACCCTAGTTTAGGACACAAATCTTTTAATTGTATGATAGCTATTAAAGCTCTGTAAAAAGTTGTAAAACTTGGGTAGTGTAGTCATAGGGTTGGTATGAGTCTCTGATAATTTTATTGGAAATTTTGGAACAATAATTTTAGTACCTCCTTTGCAATAAATGTGTTTGCCCTTGAAAATCATTTGTTTATTATGATCTCCCTGTTCACTGGTAAATTATGTAATTTAGGCAGAGGAAGTTTTAGAACATTATGCTCATACCTGAATTTTGTTATAGTTTTTAGATGCATATTTCCAGTACTTACTTCACAAGCTTATAAGTATGGAAACATGTTCAATAATAAATTTAGAGTTCAATACTTGTCAGAAAATTGTGAAACATAATCAGTGGTGTTCTTAGGTTAATATGCTCATGTGAGAATTTTATCACAATTTTTAGATGTACAATTTTTGTACTTATTTCATTAATTTATGGAAGTGGAATATTATTCAAAATTACAATTAGAGTTGATTATTCACGGGAAAATTAGGAAACTTGGCCTAGAGTGTTTATATGTCATTATAGTCATGGTTGAATTTTTTCATAATTTCTGGAAGTTTATTCGCAACACTTGTTTCTTTAATTGATATTTATGGGTTTATATTCAATATTTTGATTAGAGGCCTAAACCTTGCTGGAAAATTGGGAGACTTTGAATTTACAGTACAATAGCTGGCTTTTATTTATAATAATTTTGTGGAGTATTTTGCAATATTAAAAAAGGTACTTTATATTCAAACTAGGGCATTTGGATTTTTTAGGAAAATAAATAAAATATCAGTTAAATTAGAAAAATTATAAGTTTCTGGATTTGTAGCATATTTGGCATAATACTTACCCCGTAATAATCTTAAGTCATTTGGAAGAGTATTTGGGGTGTCTCCCTTGTACATGTCATATAACCCTTGGTTTGTGAATAGTAAGAAGAGATAGTCTAGGCTAGCATGGAGAGTCAAAGGTACTTAGGGTTAGCTCAACTGAAATATTAATAAAGGGCTGGTCACGAGTAGAAAACAATAATAATAAGTGCCTTTAGAAAGGGAGCTTTGGGCTTCAGCCCATCGTAGTTCCTAGTGCCCTCGAGAACCCTTCACCGGGTAGGCCATAGGCAATCCAAGGTTAACCTTAAATCGTAAGGATAATGTGAACAAGAGCAACTCCTAATAATAACACCATCTTACACACACACACACACACACACACACACACACACACACACACACATACACACACGTTCACTTATCTTAGCTAAATTGGAAATGAATGGATAGTTTAGACCCACGGTTGTTGGGCTTTAGTTATAGAGATAAGAGGACTTGATAGTCTGGGGGGTTGTAGGCTCAGAACTTGGTGGACTTGGTAGTCCGATGAGCTGGAGGCTCAGAATTATATATATAAATTATCATGTGGCCTGTGCATAAATGTGGTGGGTCTTCGGTATTGGACGGTCATTCGCACCGACATCAATACGCTGTCTCAGCGGGTGTGGATGTCACTTGGCCAAAGAAAGACTGATGGATTTGCCAGCATTAGTACGCAGGGGCTCCACTTTGTGTTCTTAGTGTTGAGGCGTACGTAAGGGCTAGGCTAGGTATTGCGAATGCCAGTCTAGGAGTGTTGTGGCCCATCCCACTATCTCCGTTTGCCACGACGGGAGGCTCCTGAGAGTTTATCTAACTCCAAAGCCGGGGAACTAAAGATCTATACGCATAGAGTCAGGTACATGGGTTGCATTTGTATGATTCATGACATAATATAGCATAACATAAATCATTGCATTTAAACTTGACACCTATCGTATAAATTGGTATAAGACATTTCATACGATAGGCACTGCAAAACGACCCCTTGGTCTATAGGTTGATCCTTATAAATCAGTGGTTACTTTTTTTTGTTACTGTTCTTACTTTCCGTTCAGTTCTTTTATATTTACCTTACTGCTCAGCACTTTAGTTTACTGTTATACTCATGTAATGTTTTACTGTCATACCTCTGTTAGTTTAGGAGCCATCTGTTTGTTATACACTCTGCCTTATTGTCTTCCTCTTCACTCCTCTTTGCTCGGTGCCTAGGAGCCACTGAGAGAGGGGTGGGGGATTGTGATTGAGTCTAGTTTGACTGACGTTCAGTGGACCACAACATTTTAGGTGCATCGGATGGGAGACAGGGAGCAGCCCCAGGAGATGCAGAACCAGTGAAGTACGGTGTAGATGGAGGTGAGCCAGTCTAGCTCGGGTGCACCAGCTTCTAGATCCGTGAGTGGTGACGCTTAGTTTTAGATTTTCTTCCGCGAGTGACTTGTAGTGAGGATATGATGTACCAGACATAAGCCCGTTTTACTTTGTTTTGTTGTTTTCCCTTTTAGACCGTTATGATGTGGACATTTGGTTGTGTTTTCCTCTTTATGTATTATATTGTGGACTTGGATGTTTATGTTGGGTACACTGTTAATATGTACCAGATTTGGAGAAGCCTCATCTTAATCAATGATATACATAAATTTGTATTTCATGTATGTTTGAGTTTCATTGTGCGTGTTTAAGAATTGGAAGAAAATTTTCTAAGTACAAGTGTCGACACTTGTGTAGAATTATGTCGACACTTATGAAGAATTATGTCGACACTAAAAGCAGAATCTGTGTCGACACCCAGGAGTTATGTCGACACTGAAAGCAGAAGCTGTGTCGACACCCAGAAGTTATGTCAACAATGGAAGCAGAATTATGTCGACATAGAGGGCTTGTGTCGACACATTTAACAGATGCTGTGTCGAGTACCAGATAAACGACAATGTCGACACATGGAGTGCTGTGTCGACATCATCAAGACTTGTGTCGACACTTAGTCCATTTGTGTCGACACATGTGAAGCAATTTGCTGAGTGGTTCATGCTGAGTTGGAAAGTCTTTGAATAATCAGCTGCCATAACCAACCAGTCTGACACCTTTGTCAGAACTATCAGAAGATTGTTACAAACCAGATTAGCCCGTAATCAGGAGGAAACTCTATAAAAAGGACTGGTTCGATACAACAGTTGAGCAAGAAAAAGAGAACACACAACACTAAGAAGTGAATCCTTCAGAGAGAGTTTTCTACAACAAGAAAAGGGGAAACCCTTATGAAGGCAGATCCAGATCAGTCTGCAAGGAAGATTCAGATCTCATTCTGAATTCAAGGAGGAAGCTATCTGAAGATCAACTTCTACATCAAGTGAAGATCAACCTTATTTTGTTCTATCAAGAAGCTTTGAAACGGCTAAGCCGGGTTACATCCGAAGATCAGGTTATTCAAGAACTGATCAAAAAGCTCACACCAGTGAGGAGATCTATCTGGTGAAATTTCTGTATCTCTTAATCAAATAATTTCTGGTAGGATCTGTTGTAGGATCTGAGTTGTAAGCCTGTAATTATAAAGGCTGAGGTAGAGCTTTTGCCTGAGTTGTAGGAGTGGGGTTTCACTTTGAGTTGTAAGCCTAGTGACATAGGCTGAGGTAGGGCTGAGGCCTGAGGTAGGGTTCTTGAGGAAAAATCTGAGGTAGGACTTGTATAAGTCTGAGTTGTAGGAACCATTCTTGGTTCTGAGCTGTAAGATCTGCGTATCTGAGAAGAAAGAAGGAAGTTAGGCCGAATCTAGTACACTGCTAGATAGATAGAGGGGGAAAGTGGATGTACCCATACCTTGGGGAACCACTATAAATCTGGTGTATGCTGTGCTGTATTCATTATTCTGTGGTTTACATTGTTTCTGTGTTGAGATAGATTTTGTTATTTGCCTAAAATTTTGAAGGAAAAATTAGAACCTATTCACCCCACCTCTAGGTGTCTAGGCTCTTGAAATCAAGTCTTTCAAGTGGTATCAGAGACAGGTTGCTTAAAGATTGACCTAACAGTCTGAGTGGATCTCCAAGGCAAATAACAGATTTCAAGAATGGGTTTAATTGAGAATCAGAAGGAATTTGGCTCTATGAAACTGCCTATTTGCAGGAAAGAATGCTTTGGCATATGGAAGGAAAGGGTCAGGTTGTTTATGGAAGCATCTGATCCAAGAATCTACATCACAGTATAAGAGGGTCCCTTCATTCCAATGAAGGTATCAGTTCTGGATGCAAATGTTAAAACCCCTAAGAGTTATTCTGAAATAACTGAGGATGAGATCATCCTGACAACACTAGGCAAAAGAGCACAAAACATTATAGTAAGTACGATAGATGATGCCACATTTCAGAATCTGGTGCACTGTAAAACCTCTAAGGAAATGTGGGACATCCTGATTGTTTACATGGAGGGAACAGAAGAAGTCAGAGAGGATAGGAAATCTATGTTGAATCAAGAATATGAGAGCTTTAGACAAGCCAAGACTGACAGCATAGCTGAATGTTACAATAAGTTCTTCAGGATTGTCAATGAGCTGATGACCTATGGAAGAGTCTTCAGCACATATGAACTGAATGACAAGTTTCTCAGGTCACTAACAAAGGACTGGGACACAAAGATATGTGACATCAGAGAAGTGGCCAAGCTTGTTGATACACCTCCACCCACATTATTTGGAAAGCTGCTATCATATGAAATGCAGCTCACTGTCAGAAAAGAGGAGGAGAAAAGCAGTAGGCCTGAATATAAAGAAAGTTCTGTAGCCTTCAAGGCTGAAGGCACAATAAAGGGTTGGAGAAAGTCTTCTTCTCCACCCAGAAGAAGTGCTGAGGCTGAAGAAGAAAATCTTGACAACAACACATCAGATAGCCACATCTCTGATGAGGACTTTGTTGCCTTTACAAGACAATTCCAAAGGTTCATGAAAAAGAAGAAATGGAGAACCAAGCCGTCAACATCCTTTTCCAAGGATGAGTATTACAAGAAAAAGAAGACTCCCAAGGAGGACAGGTATGCCTCAAAACCTAGTAAACAAACTAATTCTAAGATTGTTTGTTATTGTTGCAACAGGCCTGGACATGTCATAGCTGACTGTCCAGATAAGAGGACTGAATCTAAAGATAAGAAGAAGCATCAAGTGAAAGGCAAGAAGGAGAAATCACTTATTGCTCAGAAGCAGAAGAGTTGGACAGACTCTTCATCTTCAGGATCAGGAGATGAAGATAATGCTGAAGCATATGTTGGGATGATCTCAACATAAGAGGATTCTAGGGAACTAGAATTCCTACAAATGCTGGACTCCATAAATGGAGCAGAAGACTATTATTGTAGAGGGCTGATGGCTCTATCAGAAAATGATCAGTGCCAGGATCAGCCTGTTCTTAGTAAGGTATACAGTTCTCCATCGGTTTCAGATTACTGCACTGCATCAGAATCAGAAACTTCTGCATCAAGAGATGTGGATGGTTATGAATCTGAAGGGGATGTACATCAACTCATTAATGAGTACGGTGGGTTGTTGTAAGCTCTGAAGAGGAGTAAGTTTCTTGTCAAGGAGCAGGCCAAGGAGATTGAGTCTCTGAAGTAGGCTGCATCAGATTCAGCAGTGTTGATAGATTCAAAACTGAAGAAGATTGCCAAACTAAAAAATATTGCTGTTATTCAGATGGGCACAATCTCTTTCAAGGAAAATCACATCAAGAAACTTGAGGCAAAACTTCAGCAAGAAAGAGAGTTAGTGGCTAAATTCTCTAAGCCAAAATCAGTCTTGCCCTTAATAGATAATTTCATTTCTCATAAAGGAAAGACTGGTCTAGGTTTCAAGGGCAGAACTAGGGCCACCAATTTTCATTGAAAAGGTAAGGCCCCAGCACATCCACTAGCTACAATGCCCCCTATTTTCTTTAGGAAAGTGATGCAACCAACAAACAGGTATTATCATGATAGTACTCATGGTCACTGTGAGTATGAAGATCTCATGGGAAAGGGTGCAAATACCAATAGATCACACTATAGGTAAGCCCATCAGGTTCAAGAGGAAGTCTTGGGGTTTACTGCTCCAGCACCTACACTCAACAGAACTGCTGGCAACAAATCAGTAAAGTCTGTACCTAAGAGAAGGTATAATAGGTTTGAGAGTTGGTGCTGTGGTAAGGTGGGACATTTTGCCAGGGATTGTTGGTTCAACACAAGTGTTAAAACCAAGAGTAGTCTACCTGTCAGAACAACTGCATGATTTCAACCTAACAATGACCTAGGACTCAATAACAATTTGGGTTCTAAGGGTAAGTGATTCTGTATTTGATGCAGGTGAATCCAAGTGACCATACCCCTATATGGTACTTGGATAGTGGATGTTCCAGACACATGACTGGAACAATAAGAATGTTGAGGGACTATGTACCCATAGAGAATGGACCCAAAGTCATCTTTGGTGGATCAGAAAAAGGAATCATCAAAGATTTGGTAACATTTTTAGTGATTCAATTACTATCACTAAAGTGGCTTATGTGAAGGGTCTAAAACATAACCTGATCAGCATAAGTCAACTTAGTGATCTAGGTTATGACATCTCCTTCCTCAAAGCGGAGTGTCAAATAAGAAGGTCAAGTGATCAAGAGATCATTTTGACTGGCACTAGGAAAGGGAATGTATATTGTCTTAACCTAGATTGTGAGTTTGACAACTCACCCATTTGTCTAGTTGTAGGATAAAAAGCTTCACTATGTGTCAAATGGCACAAGAGGCTTGTCCATCTGAACTATAAGTCAATAGGACAGCTGTTTAGCATGGGGTTAGTGAGGAATGGTCCTCAAGTCAAGTGCATTAAAGAGGGTGCGTGTTCAGCTTGCCAAAAGGGTAAACAGACTAAGTCCTCTTTACATGCACTTGATATCAAAGATTCAATGAGATGTTTATATCTCTTGCATATGGATTTATTTGGTCCTATGCCAGTTCATAGTCTTGGTAGGAAAGTATACACACTAGTTATTGTGGATGACTATTCTAGATACACATGAGTTTTCTTCTTGAGGCAGAAATCTGAAACCCCAACTGTTTTCCAGACTTTTGTTAGACAAATTCAGAATGAACATAACAGTTCAGTGGTCAAAATTAGAAGTGACCATGGAACTGAATTTCAGTCTGAATGTATGACAAAGTTCTGTGATGAACTTAGGATTCATCAAGAATTCTCCTCACCTAGAACTCCTCAGCAAAATGGAATTGTTGAAAGAAAGAATATGACTCTAATTGAGGTAAGTAGAACACTACTTAGTGACACTACTCTCCCTGAGTACTTCTGGGCAGAGATAGTAAATACTGCATGCCAGGTTCTCAATAGAGCCTCCATCAATAAGAAACATAAGATGACCCCCTATCAGATTTTGAAAGGGAGAAAACCAAACATTTCCTACTTTAGAATCTTTGGTAGCAAGTGTTATGTTTTAGTTAATGGTAAGCAGTACCAAACAAAGTTTGCTGCCAAATCCCTAGAAGGGATATTTGTTAGGTACAACAATAATAGTAGGGCATACATAATCTACAACTTAACTACCTAAGTTGTAGAGGAATCTGTCCATGTTGTATTTGATGAATCTAAGTTGATTAACAGTGAATTGTCTAGTTCTTTAGTTAGTTCTACAGGTCTAACAGACTGGCTGGACAAGTTGACCATCAATGAAGAGGTACCTGCTAGGCTGGATGAGGAAAAAGCTGCTTGCTGTCCACGGGGAGAACAAGACTCACTGGATGAATAAGACAATGAGGAGCATAAGGTTGAGGAAAATGAAGAAGGCCATGAGGTTGACAGATTTCCTCCAGCAAGAAGACACTTGAAGGATCATCCAGCACACCAAATTAATGGTGATGCAAGTCAAGGTGTTCTAACAAGAAGCAAAAGTATGAACACAGTCCTATGTTCTAGCTTCTTATCACAAATAGAACCCAGAAAGTTTGAAGAAGCCATGCTAGACACAAACTGGATTGATGTTATGCAAGAAGAGCTGACTCAATTCAAAAGATGTAATGTATGGGAACTGGTTCCTAAACCATAAGATCACAACATCATATGAACCAAGTGGATCTATAGAAACAAACTTAATAAGAATGACACTATAATCAAGAATAAGGCCAGATTGGTAGCAAAGGGCTACAGGCAAGAGGAAGGGATTGACTTTGATCAAACCTTTGCCCCAGTGGCAAGGTTGGAGGCTATAAGATTGTTCTTGGCCTATGCTGCCTATCAAGGGTTTAAGGTATATCAGATGGATGTAAAGTCAGCATTTCTGAATGGTGACTTAAAAGAGGAAGTTTCTGTTGAACAACCCTCAGCTTTTGTAGGCTCTCATTATCCTGATTATGTATATAGGCTTAGGAAAGCTCTATATGGTTTAAAATAAGCCCCAAGGGCTTGGTATGAAACCTTGTCTGCTTTTCTTATTGAGAATAAGTTTTCTATAGGAAAGATAGACAAAACTCTATTCTTTAGGGAATCTAAAGTCAAGATAATCCTAGTCCAGATATATGTTGATGACATTATATTTGGTTCAACGGAAAACAACCTTTGTAGGAAGTTTGCCAAACTTATGTAAGGGAAGTTTGAGATGAGCAGTATGGGTGAGCTAAAGTTCTTTTTGGGACTTCAAGTTAGACAGACTGATGATGGATTATCCATATCTCATTTTAAGTTCACCAAGGAGTTGATTAAGAAATATGGAATGGACTCAGCCTCCACCATGAAAACTCCAATGGGAACAAATATGCCTATAGGCAAAGATGAGGCATGGAAACCTGTTGATGAGTCTTTGTATAGAGGGATAATTGGCTCCCTAATTTATTTGATTGCTAGTAGACTTGATATCATGTATGCAATATGTGTGTGTGCTAGGTACCAAGCTTGCCCAAAGGAATCTCATTATATTGCAGTTAAAAGAATTTTGAGATATCTTAAGGGCACACCTAATCTAGGCCTTTGGTACTCAAAGAATAGAGATTTCTTACTAACAAGTTTCTCAGATGCAGACTTTGCAGGATGCAAAGAAGACAGGAAGAGTACAACAGGAACCTGTCAATTCCTAGGAGGAAGGCTGGTGTCATGGTGTAGCAAGAAGCAAACAAGTGTAGTTATATCAACAACTGAGTCTGAGTATGTAGCTGCAGGTAGTTGCTGTGCACAATTGTTGTGGATAAAATACCAACTAGAAGATTATGACATCAAGGTAAGTAGAGTTCTACTGTTTTGTGATTCTACCAGTGCTATTTCTATTGCTAAGAATCCTGTATCACACAGTAGAACCAAGCATATAGAAATTAAATTTCATTTCATCAGAGAACATGTTGAGAAGGAAGATATTAGTCTAGAGTTTGTGAACACAAATAATCAAATAGCTGATATATTTACAAAACCTCTGGATGAAATTAAATTCAATTATTTTAAAATTGAATTAGGTATGTTGAACCTAGAATAGGTTAACACAAGCTTCTTTAAGAAGAATATGTAAGTACAAAATTTCTCAGGAAATTTGTCTAAGTACAAAGTTTGTGTCGACACAAGCACAATTGTGTCAACACACTCAGTATGTTGTGTCGGCAAAGAATAAGGATGTGTCGATACAGAAACAGTATCTGTGTCGACAGAAGAGTAGGTGTCGACACAACCTTGTCGAGACCTTATATCTAGAGGATTTTTCGTGTCGACACACAAAAGTTGGTGTTGACACAACTATGTCAAGACATGACCAGCCCGTGTCGACTCTAACACAAGTATGTCGACATCTAGACATGTCGACTAAACCTAAGTTTTGTCGAGACCTAGGTCATTTCTGTTGACACATGTAAAATTTTGTCGACTATGGCACGTCTTTTGACCTGCCTTTTACGCTAACACTATAAATAGGTCAAGCCAAAATCTGGTCGACTACGCTTTCCGAAATCTAGGATCTACACCTTGTGTCGACAAAGACCTTATTTTCTTCTCTCTTCCATCTCTCTCGATAATGGCGCCTCACCAAGATGATAAGGTGAATGAAGGATATGAGCTGGTTCGTGGAGGATTCACGACAGCTTCACAAGAAATCCAAGGTGTCATTACCCTAATTTCTGATAATGGATTAGAATTCTTGGTCTCAGAACCAACAAAAATTTGGAAAAAGGAAGTCATGGAATTCTATTCATCTGCTACTGTGGACCTAGAAGGGAAGAAGATCAAAGCCACAGTTCAGGATTCACGAGTTAGACTAACGCTAAAGACTATCAGGAAATCACTCCAACTTCCCATGATTAAGGATGATGAAGAAATTGTTCCATCCAGGACTAAAGAAGCACTAAGTTGGTGCGGGCTAAACCCTAATATCAAGTTTGGATCATCTATTGCCCGAAAAAGGATGAATTCCTAAGGAAAGTTTTTGTCTGAGATAGTTGACATGGTAATTCTTTGTAAGACTGGTGGACATGACATAATTTCAGTCCACACGTTCAATCTGATGACAATGATTATTTTCACCATAAAAATATACTGGGCATCAATAGTTTTTGATAAGCTTCAAGAAAGAATAAAGAAACCAAATCTGGGAAGGATTTTGAGTTTATGTCTATCTACTATAATACCAGATGTTTTGAACCAACTTCCAGGAACCAAAATCAACCACATGAGGAGGATGAATGTGAGAATTCTATCTAGATGGGATAGAGTTTTGACAAAGTAAGTATCTACTCCACAGAAAGATGTTAAGAAAGATAAACAGCAGAAAAAGGTTATTCAACAAGCAGAATCCTCCAGTGATTCTGAAGAAGAAGTGGTCTTCAGTTCAGAAGAAGACATGCCACAAAAAGAAGTACAGGATCAAGTGCAGAGCAGTATACTCTTAGAGCAATATGTAGAATCCACTCCAGGGGGAGAAAATCCTGAACCAGCAGTACAAGACACTGTACAAGTTGAGCTGCCTGCCCAAGGGGGAGGTATTACTGAAGCTGCTCTAGAAAGTGAGCATGCTGCTGATACTATTATGGAAATAGTGTCAAAAATCAACAATGAGGAACTGCTAAATGTTGAGAAAAAAGCACAAAATGAGCAGATACACGATATTGCTCAAAATATTCAAGTAAGTATCTCCTTTATAGAGAATGACCTGGACAAAGATTTGGATGTCTAGGGAGAACCATCTGTTTTCCAAACAAATTTTGTTCCTCCTGTTCAGATGCAGCAAGAGGTAACTATGGAAGAGCTATTTCCTGAACACCCAACAGCAGGGACTGAGGGGGAGCAGCAAATCATAGAAAATGAACTACCAGGAACTGAGGGGGAGATGTCTCAGCATGCCCCAACTGATGAGGAACTAGTGAATATACAAAGTTCCTCAGAATCTTCTGATGATGAAGAAGCCTCTATGGCTAAGAAAAGGAAGTTAGCTGCCTTAAGAAAACAGAGCTCAGGCTATAAAAAGTCCTTACAAACAGTCACACCACCACCTGCTCCAAGCATGGATTTCAGTTCCCTACTGGTCCAATTGCAAGTGAAATTAGATGAGCAAAGGCAGTCTTTGGAAAGTTATGTGGATGAAACACATAAAGATTTGCAATTCACTCTGGCTCAAGATATCAAATCAATCAGATTTGAAGTAAATCAAAATAAAAAGGAAATGACGGATTGCTTCTACAAGGGAGGAAATGTTGTGGTATACTTGGGAAAGCAACAACAAGAACTCAACACTAAAGTGAAATACATTGCAGTTAAGCAAGGATATGTTCTTGAGAATCAAATCCGGATGAATGATAATCTCAAAGAGTCACACTTTGCCATTCTAACAAATATTGAAAATCTAACAACTGCTGTAAAAGCTGAAGTGTCCAAGCAGATCAAAGAAGATCTAACTGCTGTTCAGGACACATTTACAAAATCTCATAAGAATATTTGTGATTTCTTGCAGAAGTTCAGGAATTATTACAAAGAAGGAACAAATTATCTTGTTAAGCAAGTCAGATTTCAGAAGGATGATCTGGGAGATCATATTGAAAGAGAAGTCATAAAGGGGGAGATGGTGTTAGTCAAAGCCAGCTCAGATCATGCTAAATGGATATCAAATAACATCAAAGCAACTCTTGGATATCCCCCTTGTGTAATGATGACAATTTTGCTGAGTCTGGAGTGCAACATGCCTATATTAAAAGAGATCAACCTGAAGTTGCTCAGGTCATTTACCCTCCAGCTGATTTTGACATGGTTCACCAAGAAGCTCAGTCAATGTACAGCCCTCCACAGGAGGCTAAAAATATTATTATTGAAAAAGTGGAAATGTCAGAGGTTGCTAAGGAAGCTCAGAAGGAAGCACAACTGTCCAAGAAAAGATTTAGAGAATAGGCTGAGTTGAAGCCTGATTTTGAGCAATGGAGACCTACTTACAGGAAGATTATATTGACTGCCTGGAAAGTTGTGAAGGACAAGACCCATGAAAGGGGTAAATGGTATACTGAGCAAGAGTGGAACAAGTATCAAGCCAGACAAGAAGCCATTCTTCAATACAGAAGAAAAGCAAAAGCTGGGAAGTTACCTGCTAATGCTCTGGAGCCTAGCAAGTACTTGCCAAAGACTTTTCATTATTTTGAAAGGCAAAGGATTAAGGCTGAAGAACAGCAAAAGAAGGATCTGAAAGGAAAGAAACCTGCTGATGATGCTGAACCTACTGTGTAGGCTCAGATCAGATCAGGAAAATGCATTGTGATTAAGGATCCTAATCAATTATAGGATAGTTAGGCTCATGTATAGAATAATGTAACCTTTTGGCTTTTGTTCTAAATAAAACTGTGTAAACTTAAAATTTCTCTCTGATTAAATGAAATCAATTTCAGTATTCATTTCAGTTGTTTACAATGTTTATATGTTACCCTGCAGTGAAATATATGTACATCTATTTCTTTTTATGTGTTTTATTATGAGTGATGTATATCTTTGACTAAATGTTATGACTTCTCCAAATAGGGGAAGATTGTTGGGTACACTGTTAATATGTACCAGATTTGGAGAAGCCTCATCTTAATCAATGATACACATCAATTTGTATTTGATGCATGTTTGAGTTTCATTGTGCAGGTTTAAGAATTGGAAGAAAAATTTCTAAGTACAAGTGTCGACACTTGTGCAGAATTATGTCGACACTTGTGAAGAATTATGTCGACACTGAAAGCAGAAGCTGTGTCGACACCCAGGAGTTATGTCGACACTGAAAGCAGAAGATGTGTCGACACCCAGGAGTTATGTCAACAATGGAAGCAGAATTATGTCAACATAGAGGGCTTATGTCGACACATTTAACAGATGTTGTGTCGAGTACCAGAGGAACGACTATGTCGACACATGGAGTGTTGTGTCGACATCATCAAGACTTGTGTTGATACTTAGTCCATTTGTGTCGACACATGTGAAGCAGTTTGCTGAGTGGTTCATGCTGAGTTGGAAAGTCTTTGAAGAATCAGCTGCCATAACCAACCGGTCTGACACCTTTGTCAGAACTGTCATAAAACTGTTACAAACCGGATCATCCGGTAATCAGGAGGAAACTCTATAAAAAGGACTGGTTCGATACAACAGTTGAGCAAGAAAAAGAGAACACACAACACTAAGAAGTGAATCATTCAGAGAGAGTTTTCTACAACAAGAAAAGGGGAAACCCTTACGAAGGCAGATCCAGATCAGTCTGCAAGGAAGATTCAGATCTCATTCTGAATTCAAGGAGGAAGCTATCTGAAGATCAACTTCTACATCAAGTGAAGATCAACCTTATTTTGTTCTATCAAGAAGCTTTGAAACGGCTATGTCGGGTTAGATCTGAAGATCAAGTTATTCAAGAACTGATCAAGAAGCTCACACTAGTGAAGAGATCTATCTAGTGAAATTTATGTATCTCTTAATCAAATAATTTCTGGTAGGATCTGTCATAGGATCTGAGTTGTAAGCCT
The DNA here is from genome assembly GCA_039583875.1 of Platanthera guangdongensis. Classification (NCBI taxonomy): domain Eukaryota; kingdom Viridiplantae; phylum Streptophyta; class Magnoliopsida; order Asparagales; family Orchidaceae; genus Platanthera; species Platanthera guangdongensis. The sequence goes on from CM077150.1 coordinate 255,970,520, forward strand.
GTAATTATAATGGTTGAGGTAGGGATTTTGCCTGAGTTGTAGGAGTGGGGTTTCACTCTGAGTTGTAAGCCTAGAGACATAGGCTGAGGTAGGGCTGAGGCCTGAGATAGGGTTCTTGAGGAAGAATCTGAGGTAGGACTTGTATAAGTCTGAGTTGTAGGAACCATTCTTGGTTCTGAGCTGTAAGATCCGCGGATCTGAGAAGAAAGAAGTTAGGCCGAATCTAGTACACTGCTAGATAGGCGAAGGAGGAAAGTAGATATACCAATACCTTGGGGAACCGCTATAAATCTGGTGTATGCTGTGTTGTGTTCATTATTCTGTGGTTTATATTGTTTCTGTGCTGAGATAGATTTTGCTATTTGCCTAAAATTTTGAAGGAAAAATTAGAACCTATTCACCCCCCCTCTAGGTGTCTAGGCTCTTGAAATCAAGTCTTTCAGTTTACTTCATTGTTATATACTTCATGTCGTTGGTGATCGAGTTGACCGGCAGAATCGGCGTTTTGTGCTGTCGACCTCCCTGGGGGATGGAGTCACCGCAAAACGGTGGTTCTGGGCCTAAGACCTCGGAGTTGAAAAAAGGGGGTATTATAACTGGTATTAGAGCAAACCTCGATCTGACAAGAAGTAGTCCACAACCCCTAGGACACCCCGCGTGGGCTTAGTTTGAGGACAAACTAGCAGCGGAAGCAATGGTGTGCCCATGGGAGGAATCACATGCTAATGTTCACTTATAATAAAGTTTTATAGGTCACCTTAATAAAAGAAGCTAGTATTTTGTAGCCTGCGACAAACCCTACCCCACAACAGAGGACACCTCCGGCCCTGAATGTGGCTCCACCCCCGCCAGCTCCGACTCTGTTTCAGCAAATGGAGGTGGGGCAGACCTTTACTGCCATATTGGAGGCATTCAGGACACAGCAGGCTCCGGCTCCTCATCCAAACCCCAGAGCAAACTGGCTGAGTATATTCCAAGGCCTTGCTCCCCCATTATACCTCAAGACAGAGACGACAGTACGCACAGAGGAGTGGTTGGACATCATGTACGAGATGTTTGTGGGGATACGGTGCCCGACGGATATGGCCATCTCCTGTTTAGGGTCACACATGAAGAGATGGTGGAAGTCAGTGATGGACACCACTTATGCGGGATTGGGCCACAGACATTTCTTGGGAGGTGTTCAGGGCGGCGTTGCTGGAGCACTTTGTGCCGCAGTCCGTAAGATATGAGCTGGAGGATCGGTTCCTCCAGTTGAAGCAGGGCAACAGGACGGTGCTGGAATACCACCGGAAGTTTACATATTTGGCCCGATTTGCAGACTCATATCAGCTGGACGAGGCGGCCTACACAAAGAGGTTTTATAAGGGCCTCCGTGATGACCTGAGGCAAACCCTGCTATTTGTATCTGATGGGACTATGGGCCAAATCTTGGAGATGGTAAAGAAGTTGGAGGCAGAACAGCTCGCTGTTCGAGGTAGGAAGAGGCCCGGGGATGATGCGGTCCTTGGAGGAAGAATGGACCAGCAGAGAGGCTGGGTCATGGGAGAGAGAAGGAACAGGGATCGATCCCATCAAGAAGAAAGGCAGGAGCAGAGGGAGCGGGTAGTGCTGGCCCCACAGCCACTACAGATGTGGGAGGTTCCAAGGATAGGGGATGGACCACCTCCCCCGCATGTGTGTTACTATTGTCACCAACCAGAGCACATTCAGACCAATAGCCCCGTGAGGGGTGGTCCCCCACCAACAGCTCAAGGTGGCCCACCAGCTCAGCAGCTAGGAGGCCGATGACGTGGTCACGGACGTGGATTTTAGGGCGGCGACCACAGACCGAACATGGAGCAGATGTATGCTGTGGATCTTGCGCAGCCCCGGATCCCGAATAGGGTTACAGCAGGTATGAGAGTAATTATTTATGATTTTGCTACCTTCCTTATTGAGAACTAGTAGAACAACTGTACAACCTAGACTATAAAACCTTTGACCTAAGATTTTTTTAATTGATTTAGGAATATTGATGGTATGCGACAAACCTGCTTATATCCTATTCGACACGGGGGCGACACACAACTTCATTTCGGAGGACTTCGTCAAGGACCTAGAACAGATTTTGTACTCTATGGGAGTCGCCAGGAGGGTGCGTCTCCCCAACGGGATGGAGATCCAGTCTACCGAGAAGTGCCTCCTGAAGGTAACCATAGACGACTTGACACTCGAGGCTTCAGCGACGATCTTGAGAATGCCGGACTTCGACCTCGTCTTGGGCATGACATGGCTTGTCTGGAATCATGCCCAGATTGATTGCCTGGCAAGGAGGGTCCTGCTATGATACGACAACACCTACGCGACCTTCGAAGGTACCAATCCCATCTCCCGTTACCTACTCTCCTCTATTCAGGCCGTCAAGGCCCACCTGCAGGGGGACGAGGTGTATCAGGTGTTGTTCGAGATGATAGAGACCCAAGATCAGATTACCAACATTCCAGTGGCTCGGGATTATGCCGACGTATTCCTAGAGAAGCTTGATAACTTCCCAAATAGAAGTTATCTAGCCTAATTTTATGTCTTAATATCCATTATAAATGCTCAAAATAAGTTTAAATAAAATAGAAATAAGAGTTTAATTCATATTTATTTAATTTTGAGTTAATCCGGTCTTTTTCCAATGTATTTGTGCGAGAATTGGCAAAGAATTCTATTGGAGAAAGAAATCTGCCCAAAAAATTATAACCAGGAAAACAGGTCACAACGCGCAGAAAAACAGGTTGCAACGTCTGGACGAATTTCAAATTTTAAATTTCAAATATGGCGCCATTTGCAATTTTGGAAAGATGCATCCTTTGGGGAAAGGGCTGGACATTTTTCTTGGCTGATTAGGGAGTCATTAAGGAAGATGATTGAGATTTCAATTGAGGAGAAGAAAGGAGGAGAAAAACCTAGGGTTGCTCTTCTTACGCGAGGAAGACGACGAATCTCTGGACGGATCAAGCAAGCAACCTCGGGAAAAGGATTCTACAGCGGTTTGGACTAATTTCTACCATGTTTTGTAAGAACTTTCCAACCATTGTGTGTGATTTCTCCATCGTTATGAACTAAATTTTAAGATTCTTGTATGTTGTGAGTATTAGACTCATTGTGATGATTTAATTTCAATTTTACTTTTATGTTTGGTTGACGATCTATTTTTATTGGGTTTATGTACTTTAATTGTGGAATTTTTGAGTAAGTGTTCTTCTTTTAGATAGCGAGACGAGATTCGAGAGAGGAGTCTCGCTAGTCTAGGGTTGAATCCTCATTTTATGCGACAAAATTCGAGAGAGGAGTTGCATAATTCTTTTAGTCAAAATTCCATCTTTTTACTGCACTGCAAGATTCGAGAGAGGAGCAGTGTAAGTGTAACATAAACCTTAATATAACATCGAGAGAGGAAGAGATTCCGTCTTGAGTTAGCAACATCGATTTTAAACCTTCATGTTATTCTAAATCTGCCTAAGTTAGAGATAACTAGGGGGATTAGGATAAGCGGATTTCGGAAATCGAGAAATAATGTCATCCATCTTAAAAATCGTTGCAGGATAGTAATCAACCAATCATGAGAGGTCACTAAGAAAAGTCGTCACAATAGTCTAAGAAAAACAACATACGTGACTAATTCTCCATTTTGGAAAAAGTAAACGAAGCAAGATCAAATTAGTTATTATTATTATTGTTGTTGTTTTCTCTAAAATTCTCGCTATTAAATATCTCGCCTGAATTTAAAGAATAGGAGGCGCTAGTAATTGTGAGCACTAATCAATCACTTCCTCGAGGGAACGATCACTCCTTACTCTATATTACTTGATCTGGCACGTATACTTGCGTTATTATATACACCTGTTTCGGGCGTATCAAGTTTTTGGCGCCGTTGCCGGGGACGTGCAACTAATTTAGTGTTATTTATTACAATATTAGTGATTCCTTAGTATTTAGAGATCAGATGTTTGTTTGTTTTTTGTTTGCTTATTTTTAAATCATTAGAAGTTGGGGGATGTATGTCCAGGTATAGGCAAGTGGAATTATTGCCTTTGAATTCTGAAATCGAGCGCTCCTGTAGACAAAACAGAAGAGAAGCTAGAAACGTGAATATTATTCATCCTGCGATGGATAATAATAATAATAATAATGCTAATAATAATGATGGTCAGGTGGATCAAAATGGCCACCCTGCGGCACCACGTATGACTTGTCACGAGTATAATACACCACTAAGGGGAGGTGTGCACTTCAGCATTGCTCGACCAGCAATCGCTGCTAATAATTTTAAAATGGACCCACTAATTATGCAACAAGTACAAAATAATAAGTTTGGGGGTCTAGGTCATGAAGATGCAAATTCCCACTTACGAACCTTCTTAGCAATTTGCGATATGTTTAAGTTTAACGGAGCATCAGAAGATGCAATAATGCTAAGATTGTTTCCTTTTTCTTTAGAAGGGAGAGCGAAAGATTGGTTAGACTCTTTGCCTAACGATTCTATCACAACATGGGAGCAGTTGGTGAAAAAATTCTTGCATAAGTATTTTCCTCCATCTAAAACCGCAAAGTTGATAAGGGATATAACCACATTCACACAGGGTAACGGAGAGACACTGTACGACGCTTGGGAGCATTTTAAGGAGCTATTAAGGAAATGTCCCCATTATAGGTTAGCCCTACATCAGCAAGTTTCCACCTTCTATAATGGTTTGCAAACTGCAACCATGATTTTAGTAGACGGCGCTGCAGGAGGGTCGTTGCTTAAGAAGTATCCCGAGGATGCGTATGCAATCCTTGAAGATCTCACTGCAAATAATTACCAAGCCTATGAGCATCAAGGGAACAACAATCCAGTTGGTATCCACCAAGTGGACCAATTCACATCCTTGGCCGCTCAAATGGCATCACAGTTTAATTTAATCAATAAGAGATTAGATTCATTATCACAACCTTCATCTAGTGCTCCATTGACGGTGGAGCAATTGAATCAAATTTCTGAAGAGGCAAATTATGTAGGAGGAGCACAAAGGCAAATTCCGCCTGGATTTGCCAATCATTATCACCCCGAGTGGCGGAATCATCCGAATTTCTCCTGGAAAAATAATCAAGGGATGAATCAACCACAAGGGTTTAATCAAAATATAAATCACCTACCTATCAATAACAACTCTCAACCCCAACAAATAAACCAAAGAAAGATGATGGATGAGTTTATCTTAGGCATGTTCCAAAAGTATGACTCAAAATGGTAGGAATAGAATCATCGTTAAGATCACTAGAAACGACTATGGGACAAATTGCAAACTCATTAAGTCAAAGGCCCATTGGAACTCTACCTTCTGATACCACACCCAATCCAACAAAAGATAATCATAATAATCATTGCAAGGCTATTGCACTGAGGAGTGGTGTAGAGATTCCAAGTGCGGAGGGGTTGCTTGAGAAAGTTAGGGAAGAAGAGACAAGTAAGAAGCCAAGTGAGACGAGCACATTAGAGAAGGACGAGTTGGGTGAGAAAAATGATGTGGGAGAAAAACAAAAGGAGAAATTAATTCAAAAGAAAGAAGTAGTCTATCCACCACCCCCATTTCCGTCTAGACTTGCTAAATCCAAACTTGACATACAATTCCAAAAGTTTATGGAGATTTTCAAAAAACTATCTATAAATATCCCATTTACTGAGGCACTTGAGCAAATGCCATGTTATGTCAAGTTTATGAAGGATATCTTGGCAAAGAAAAGGAAGTTTGTTGATAAAGAGATGGTGGCTTTGACTGAGGAGTGTAGTGCTATATTGCAGAAGAAGTTGCCACCCAAACTTAAGGACCCCGGTAGCTTCACAATTCCTTGTTCTATCGGATTAAAGTTTGTTGGGAGAGCTTTATGTGACCTTGGGGCGAGCATCAACTTGATGCCATTATCCATCTATAAGAAGTTGGGTCTAGGTGAGATCACACCTACATCTCTGACTCTACAGTTGGCTGATAGGTCTCTAGCATTTCCCAAGGGAATTGTAGAGGACGTGTTGGTTAAGGTGGATAAATTCATCTTCCCTGCTGATTTTGTGGTACTTGATATGGATGAGGACAAGGATGTCCCCATCATTCTTGGTAGACCATTCTTGGCCACCGGACGAACACTCATTGACGTCCAGAAGGGTGAGCTTACGATGAGAGTTAATGATGAGAATGTGACATTCAACATCCTAAAAACTATGAAATTTCCCGATGATAAGGAGGAGTGTTACTCCATTGAGGAGGTGAATGCACCTATACATATGATGTATGATGAGAATGATTGGGAGCGTAAAATCTTTAGTGTGTTAACAAATGAAGAAATAGAAGAGGACCCAGACTTAACAGAAACTGTAGACGCTTTAAGTACTCATGAGCATATACCACATGGCAACATGTTTGAATTAATAAGTAAACCAAGTGAGTCTAAGGTCACTAAGCCTTCTATCTTAGAGCCACCTACGCTTGAATTAAAACTGTTACTTGAAAACTTAAAGTATGTTTTTCTAGGTGAGAATAACACACTACCGGTTATTATTGATGCATCTTTAGTAAATGAACATGAAGACAAATTGCTTGAGATTCTTCGTGAGTATAAGACAGCAATGGGTTGGACCATTGCAGGGATTAGAGGGATAAGTCCCTCAATTTGTATGCACAAAATTCTTTTAGAGGAAGAAGCAAAAAACTCAATCGAACCCCAACGAAGACTTAGCCCACCAATGAAAGAAGTGATAAAGAATGAGATAATTAAATGGTAGGATGCGGGTATTATTTATCCTATCTCCGATAGCCGGTGGGTAAGTCCTGTCCAATGTGTGCCAAAGAAGGGGGGCATTACGGTAGTTAAAAATGAAAACAATGAGTTGATTCCCACTAGAACAATAACTGGATGGAGGATTTGTATGGATTACCGAAAGTTGAATAAAGCAACTAGGAAAGATCATTTTCCACTTCCATTCCTCGATCAAGTTCTTGATAGGTTAGCGGGGAATGAGTATTTCTGTTTCTTAGATGGTTATTCTGGGTATAATCAGATCATGGTAGCTCCCGAGGATCAGGAGAAGACTACATTCACCTGTCCTTTTGGGACATTTGCATTTAGGAAAATGCCATTTGGCTTGTGTAACGCCCCTGCTACATTCCAGCGTTGCATGATCGCTATTTTTACTGATCTGATTGATGAGGGCATCGAGATCTTTATGGACGATTTTTCAGTATTGGGAGATCGTTCGATGAATGTTTGAAAGTGTTGAAGAAGACTTTGGATAGGTGCATTCAAACCAATTTGATCCTAAATTGGGAAAAATGTCACTTTATGGTCAAAGAAGGAATTGTTTTAGAACACAAGGTGTCGAAGAAAGGATTGGAAGTAGATCGGCAAAGACAGAGGTTACAGAGAAATTGCCACCACCAACTAATGTTAAGGGAGTACGTAGTTTTTTAGGACATGCGGGCTTCTACCGTCGTTTCATTAAAGATTTTTCTAAAATTTCTAAGCCGCTAAGCCATTTATTAGAAAAAGATTCACACTTTAATTTTGATAAGGAATGCCTAGCCGCCTTTCATTCTTTAAAGCAAAGTCTGATTTCTTCACCCATTATTATCTCACCCGATTGGTCTTTACCATTCACCATTATGTGTGATGCTAGTAACTTCGCTGTGGGTGCGGTTTTAGGACAAGTGCACGACAAGATCTTTCACACAATCTACTATGCTAGCAAGACGCTAATTGATGCACAAGTAAACTACACAACTACCGAGAAGGAGCTATTAGCAGTCATTTTCGCTTTTGACAAATTTCGCTCCTACTTGGTAACCTCTAAGGTGATTGTTTATACGGACCATGCAGCTATCCGATTTTTAGTAGGGAAAAAAGATGCTAAACCTAGACTGATTAGGTGGGTTCTCCTCTTACAAGAGTTCGACTTGGAGATTAAAGATCGAAAAGGGGCGGAGAATCTTGTAGCAGACCACCTATCACGTCTAGAGTATGAGCGTGAGAAGGTTGGAGACATAGAGATTAGAGAGAATTTTCCGGATGAGAGGTTGCTGGCAATATCTGAGGCGAGTATTCCATGGTATGCTGATTTCGTCAATTTCATTGTGAGTAACATTTTACCCCCAAATATAGGTTATCAACAGAAGAAAAGATTTCTTCATCAGGTTAAGTTTTATCTATGGGATGCCCCACATTTATTTAAGATATGTGCTGACCAAGTTATTCGTCGGTGTGTACCAGAAATAGAAGTTCATGATATCCTAGAAAAGTGTCATGCATCTCCTTACGGAGGGCACTTCATGGGAGAACGAACTGCTATGAAGGTACTAGAGGCTGGTTTCTATTGGCCAACACTGTTTAGGGACGCACACTTGTTTGTTAAGAAGTGTGATAGATGCCAAAAGACGGGCAATATTCATCGGGGTGCAAGTATGCCTATGACCAATATTCTGGAGGTAGAAGTATTTGATGTGTGGGGCATTAACTTCATGGGACCGTTTGTGAACTCGGGAGGAAATTTCTACATTTTATTGGCAGTAGATTATGTGTCAAAGTGGGTGGAGGCCATTGCCACACAGAAAAATGATGCCAAGATTGTACTCAAGTTTATAAAAGCAAACATATTTGCGAGATTCGGCACGCCTAGGGCGATAATTAGTGATGGAGGTTCGCATTTTTGCAATACACAATTTAAATCACTTTTAAAAAAATACGGTGTAACACATAAAGTGGCCTTAGCATATCACCCGCAAACCAATGGATTAGCCGAAATCTCCAATAGAGAAATCAAGTCTATTTTAGAGAAGACGGTGAGTACAACTAGGAATGATTGGGCATTTAGGTTGAACGATGCATTATGGGCCTATAGGACTGCCTACAAAACACCCATAGGTGTGACTCCCTTTAGAATGGTGTATGGAAAAGCTTGCCACTTACCCGTAGAATTGGAGCATAAAGCATACTGGGCAATAAAAAGATTGAATTTTGATCTCCAAGAAGCGGGCAAGAATAGACTTTTTCGTTTGAATGAATTGGAGGAGATCAGATCTAACGCTTATGAAAATGCTAGGTTGTACAAGGAAAGGACGAAAAAATGGCATGATTCGAGGTTAAACAGAAAGGAATTCAAAGAAGGGCAATTTGTTCTCATGTATAACTCAAGATTGAGATTATTCCCGGGAAAATTGAAGTCACGATGGTCGGACCTTTTCGGGTGGAGGAAGTACATCCGTTTGGAGTAATCACGATTTGTAATGAGAAAGACGGATCCAAGTTTAAGGTTAATGGGCAGAGGTTGAAAGAATACTTTAAAGACAATGATCATCGAGAGACGATGATCATCATGCTGAAATAAAAACGAGTGCGAAGAAGAACGTCCGGCCGGGACGTTTTAAACTAGGCGCTTGGTGGGAGGCAACCCACCGTCTATTTTGATATGTTTGTTTAATTAGTATATATATATATATATATATATATATATATATATATATATATATATATATATATATATATATATATATATATATATATATATATATATATATATATATATCTATATATATATATATAATATGAACAACAATAAATAACAATAAAAATCGTATCATTCATAAAACTGCTCCTAAATATCAATAAAACTGCTCCTTCATCGCCTGACTCAGAGAAAAAAGCTGCAAGACCTTTGGATTTTTAATTTAAGTTCGCTGTTGTAACCTAGGAAAATGCGTTATAACTTTCTTTTTGCTGTTTAGTATTGAAAGGAATCACTGGAATCCGGTCCGGTTTGGTTCAACTGAACCGGCGCCAATCCAACCAGAAATTAGAAAGTCACAACGCACATAAAGGAGGTTGCGACTTATTGTTTCCTGCCATCTCTTCTGATTAACCCTGCGGACCGGCTGAACCGGTCACGGCTACCGGCCTAGCTGGTTGGGTTACGTTATATAAAAGGCCTGCCTTTTCTTTTCGCGTTCGACTTTCGTCGATCCCCTCATTTACCCTAAGCCTCGCGCTGAAGTTGAAGGGGCGCGAGTTTCCGGCGGTGATATCGCGAGCTTCCGGCGGCGACATCGCGAGCTTCCGGCGGTGACAATCGCATCGACGGGCGACGGGAGATTTCAACCACCAGGCCTATTTCCCTGATTTCGCATTTCTACCCTAAGTTCACCGCGGGAATCGGGAGTCGCTAGTCTACTGTGTTGGTGATCTGCATCACTCGGAGCGGGTGAGCTGCTATTGTTTTCGAATAGAGGACAGCTTGGGTTCCAGCGTTAGCACGACGCGGAGGGCTGAGTGTTGCTCTTCTTTTTCCTGTGGAGCGGCCGATCTTCATCAATCGCCAACAGCACAAGTTCAACTTCGTAGGCCTCTAAAGGTATAAACCTAACCCCTTAATCTAGTAGAGTAGTAGACTGCTTCATTTCTTGTTTAGCAATGGTTTCGGATTTGGTAGATTTGGTCATGGCATCGAGAAAAAAGGGAAAAGGGAAAGAGATTGTGCGAAAAAGCCAGAAATTTGTAAGTGACGAAGCCGCCCAACGATTTCATTCCCTCCAATCCATACCACCCATTTACGAAAGAGGATTCAAAATGGAGAAACGGGGCTGTAATATGGGATATGTGGGGCAAATACAGGCTATGGGCTGGGAAACGTTGTGTCACCCAAGGACGGAGGCAGTGCTACCGTGGGTTTATGAATTCTACGCTAATGCACCAGTTGCAGAAGGGGGAACTGTGTTCGTGCGAGGAAATAAAGTGGATTTTTCTGCCTCTGCCATTAATTCGTTCTTTGATTTAGATGATAACATCGGACCAGATCATACAACTATGCTTTCTACCACGCCTAAGGCAGATATGACCGCTGTTATCTGTGGTGTGCTAGGACCAAACTGGGTGAGCAGCAAAGAGAATGCTCTATATTCCACTTGCCTATCGAGGGAAGCGAAGGTTTGGCTTCACTTTGTAAACACAAGTTTGCTGCCCACACGTCATTTAAACCACGTCCAACTTGATAGGATTGCATTAATTTTTTGCATCATAAAGGGCATTAAGGTTAATATTGGACGGATCATCTCTCGGCTTATTTGGAGAAAAGTGAATGATAAGAAAATGAGGCACCTTTGGTTCCCAACTACCATCACTGAGTTATGTCGCGCAGCTGGAGTTGAACTCGGTGAGGGTGATCTGATCACACAAGTGGATCGCCACATCACAGAAACAGTAGTGAACGTCAACATCAAAGTACCCTCTGAGCTTCCTCAAGCTCCAAGCAAGTTGAAAGCTGTGTGTGCTGCTAAATCCCCTAAGTCAACATCAGTAGCTCCCAAGCGCATTAATATTCCGATAGTTGACCACGGCGATGATCCAGATGCTATGATCGAGCAGCTTGAGTACATGAAGGCGTATCATCGCTGCCAGTTTGTTTACTTCAACTCCAAGTTGGACTACATATGTGAGAATCAGGCCAAGTTGATGCAGAAGGCCCGTATTCCAGTGGCGGAGCCTAAATATGATATGGAGTCCCAGTTTGACAAGAAAGGCTATCTCCTGACATCGGATGGGACGAGAATAGATCCTACGTTGACAAAAGCTAAAGAAGTGGAGGAGGATGAAGACGATGAGGATGCAGAGGAGGATGAAGAGGATGAAGAAGCAGAGGAAGATGAAGATGACTAGGACGACGAGGAAGGGGATGCTTAGCTCTTGTGTGTTGTTTTGCTCCTAGTTTGCATTTGCATATTTACATTTCTATCTTTTTCTTTTTGTTCTGGTATTGGACAGTTAGTTAATTAGCGCGGCCCTCGTATATTTTGGTGAAGACAGGTTTAGTCCTCTGGCCAGTACATTTCTTTGTCATGGTTAATTCAGTTACCTACTCATGTTTAGGCTTTGATATTATTTGGAACTTTCACTATTGTCGTGAGTAATTGCTATTAGATTGTGGCATGTTGAATCTATGATATGCTGAGCCATCCTTTGAATTAGGTAAATTTTGTCATATAATTCTGATTATCAATTCTATGTTATGTGACTGATTATATGAATTCTGCTTAATGATGTTATATGAGTACCTTTGTCATGCTTATGAAGGTTTCGAGGATGAGTTAATTCAATATGCTTAAAACAATGATTCTGCACTAGCTTTATGTTTTGTTACTCTTATTGATATTCATGCCGCCCAACATAATTGCATCTCCTATCCTACTCAGTGTACATGTTGAGGGTTAACACATGCAGGATATATTTAATAGATAGGGTATCGGAGAGACATCCCATTACATATTAAATCAAGTGCATTGCCGAGTTTATGGACAACCACACAGACAATCAACTTTTCAGGGGAGTACTTCAATTACAATATTCATCTTGACTTGCATTTTATCATTTACCTTATTTGCTTATTAGTCAAGTAGTTTAATCATATTTTATTGGGTATTGAAGTCTCCTTGCTAGGGACTAGCAAGTATCAAAAGTGTGGAGGTGGGAGTAGTATACTCCTACCAATTGAGTGAGAGTAAATATTTTCAACAATTTTAGTTAATCCTATTTTCGACATAATTAACGAATGTTATTCAATATTACTCGATAATGATTGTGGTAGGATAGTCAGTCTTAAGGGTTCAAGTCCTCGATTGAAAATTAGTAAGATGGGTAAAAGCTCTCTTAAATATTTCACTAATCCTCACAATTCTTTAAAAGAATTCGCTTCCTAAAAATTGATCATCACTGACTCTCAAATAATGATCGAAGGATTGGCATGAACCAAGTCGGAGATGTAATCCAAAACGTAGCGAGTTCTAGTTGATTTGAAAGAATGATTAGGACATACCTTTGATCAATTCGTGCCTCACTACTGATATTTGATTTGATCGTCCACCTTTCTTTGAGCTTGAACTTTAAATTCTCACATACCATTTCCCTATATTCCTATTAGTTATTTCTTAGTAAGTTCTTAACTATATAGGAATTGCTAAAAATTAAAAAAATTGTGTGATTCGTAGTGATATGTGGCCGAGTATGTGGTACACCTACTTGGAACGATCCCCACTACAACTCTATAAAAAGGGGAAAAGAGAACGTGTCATAGTGATATATGCGGCCTAGGTATGTATATTCATACTTAGAATGATCAAAACTATGATTACAGAAGAAAAGAAAAAATTTACACCGTGTTAGTTGTAGTGATATGTGGCCCGAGTATGTGTACACCTACTTGGAATGATCCTACTACGGTCTAAGAAGTTGAAAATTAAAGATGAACCCTATAGTTGGAAAATTATTAAGAATATTAACTAGGGAAATACCTTCTACTATCGCATTTGATTCCTTACCAAGCCAAGGTCATTTCCACCACAAGTCCTCATGTTTTTTTCTTTTCAAGTCAAATATGAACTCTAGTGGAGGCTAAGTCAAAGACACGGTTTATTTCATTCCTTCTAGTTATTAAGAAAGTTCGTGAGAACAATTTATAGGAGTCGATGATTTTAAAGGATAGCACACACCACACAAGAAAGTTTAATTGAGCTTTATCCTTCATCAAGCTAGTGAATATTTGATTATGATGAACCATTAAGGTATGACAAGTCCTCATCTGGTTAAATTTGAGAAATTTAAGAAATCTTTTTTTTAATTATGTTGAGAAGAAGGATCTTATGAGTTTATATTGCGACTAACTCCTCTCACTCAATTTACATGATTAGTATTGTCTTTGCTAGGGACTAGCAAAGGTTTAAGTGTGGAGGTGTGATAACTTCCCAAATAGAAGTTATCTAGCCTAATTTTATGTCTTAATATCCATTATAAATGCTCAAAATAAGTTTAAATAAAATAGAAATA
>CM077150.1:255984885-256028216 GCA_039583875.1 Platanthera guangdongensis
AATTCCTCGGAGATTACACCTTCGAGATATATTACACACCTAGGAAGGGGAACGTGGTCGCTGATGCTTTAAGTCGCAAAACTCCAGCACAAGCAAACTGGTTGTGCATGCATGTTGAACGTTTAATTCAGGAATTAGAAGCCTTGGGTATCACCTGTATCGACAGGAGTACTAGTGCAAATGCATGCTTGAACTAGACGGAGGTGCAGTGTGACCTTATGGGCTGAGTTCAGAGAGAGTTGGAGATCGATGAGAGAATGAAGCACTATGCAGCGGAAGGGTCAAATTCCTAGTTCTTGGTTGAAGACGGACTTATGCGGAAAGGTTATCGCTTGTGCATCCCAAAGTCTGGCACTCTACTGGAAGAGTTAATGTACGAGGCTCACAATACCAAGTACTCAATACACCCACGTAGCACAAAGATGTACAAGGACATGAAGACACAGTTCTGGTGGCCAGGTATGAAGTACGTAGCCCACTACATGTCAAAATTTCAAACGTGCGCGCGAGTGAAGGCCGAGTGCCAACGACCAAGAGCCTTCTTGTACAACCCTGTATTCTCCAAGTGGGTCCGCCAGGCCAGGCAAGCGGATCAAGGCACCCTGCCTGCACCTGAACAACATGCAGGTGAACTCAGAGTGGTCAGCTCACTCTGGCCAAAGCCAGGCGAGCGAGCTACACAAGCTGGCCTGTCCTTCCCGCACTCGCCTTGTCATTCTTCGAGCAGAGTTTAGAGCTCAGCATTCATCGAGCAGAGTTCAGAGCTCATCATTCGTCGATCAGAGTTCGGAGCTCGGCATTCATCGAGCAAAGGCCTGAGACTGGCCTTCCCGCTCTCCTACAGGCGACCCGACGGAGAGCACCGCACCAGAGCGAGCACCAGCGGGCCACGGGGACTTGGCTCTCACTCGCCCAAGGAAAGGAGGCGAGCTGCGAGAGCCAGGTCGCACCCGCACTATGGAGGTGGAGAGTAGGGGCGAGTTGACCTCCAGATCCTTTGAATCCCTTGTGGAAATAGTCCCCCACCCCCTCCAAGACCAGGCCCGTACTCGCCCAGGGGCCAGGAAGAAACGGTGAGTGCCAGCTCCATCGAGCACACGCCGCCCCCGAGCAAACAAAGGTATCTGCAGGCCACCCGCCGAACCATTTTATGAGGCCTCATTTAGATTTTACCCCCACTGGTGCCCTCCTGGCCTTGACGTTGAGTGATGTTGTCCCACTCGACGCTCTCGGCGCCCTCCTAGCCTTAGCGTTGACTGATGATGCCTCACTCAACGCTCTCGGCGCCCTCCTGGCCTTGGAGTTGAGTGATGTTGCTCCACTCGACACTCTTGGTGCCCTCCTGGCCTTGGCGTTGAGTGATGCTGCTCCACTCGACGCTCTCGATGCCCTCTTGGCCTTAGCGTTGATTGATACTGCTCCACTTGACGCTTTCAATGCCCTCCTAGCCTTGGCGTTGAGTGATGCTGCCCCACTCGACGCTCTCGGTGCCCTCCTGGCCTTGGCATTGAGTGATGCTGCTCCACTCGACGCTCTCGACGCCCTCCTGTCCTTGGCATTGAGTAATGCTGCCTCACTCGATGCTCTCGACGCCCTCCTGGCCTTGGCGTTGACTGATGCTGCCCCACTCGACGCTCTCGGTGCCCTCTCTGGCCTTGGCATTGAGTGATGCTGCTCCACTCGATGCTCTCGGTGCCCTCCTGGCCTTAGAGTTGAGTGATGCCACTCCACTCGACGGTCTCGACGCCCTCCTGGACTTGGCGTTAAGTGATGCTGCCCCACTTGATGCTCTTGGCACCCTCCTGGACTTGGAATTGACTGATGTTTCCCCACTCAACGCACTCGGTGCCCTCCTAACCTTGGCGTTGAGTGATGCTGCTCCACTCGACGCTTTCAACACCTCACTCACAAAGTCTCCTATGAGGTGTTTTTACCATTTTGCCCTCGCTGGCCTGCCCATTACCTTTTAGAACAGCGGAGTTACGTTGTTGGCAGGCCAACTTGGACTGCGCATAACCATTCAGAACAGCGGAGGTTGGATATTTGCAGACCGTCTTTAGAAAACTATAAATAAGACCCAAGGGGCATCTCAGAAGGCACGCTGACCAGTATTCAGATCTTCTAGCGCTTTTTGAGATAGCCTTAGCTCGACCCTTTGGCTAAGGAGGGGAAGAGCTCTAAGATCTTTTGGGTGTGTGGTGGGACCTCCACGTCATGGCCTTAGGTCAGTTTTCGTTTCTTTTTGTCATTCAGCTTGCAAGGGAGAAGTAAGTGCGCGATCACCCCCTTCCCCACGGGTAAACTCCATAAGAGACCGAGTTTTCGGTTTCAACAGTTTGGTGCGGTGAGCGTTGATAGTGGTCAGTATAGAAAACCTTCAGCAGGCTTGATGGCAGGAGGAGAAGGACAAGGCTCAAACAGGTCTAACTCGCCACCCCCACCCCCTTTGGCCACTGCGGGAATGTTTGAAGATTTCAGGCAAGAGGTGATCAACCTCTTCAAGTTCTCACTCTACGCGCAGGCCGAGTTCTCGACTCCAGCGGTCCCAGTCTCGGCCGCCCCGTCCCTGGGTGAGGACGCTCCCGGCAGGCGAGCTAGGAAGGAGGTCACCGAGGAAGGAAGGGGATGCGAGTTCACCGGGCACGTGCTCTTCCCGAGCTCGGCGAGCAGAGGCTGGTTCGGCGATGTGAGTGCACGAGATCCTCCGGCTCGCCCGACAGGGGCAGGCAGCCCCTTTAGCGAGTTGGTTTCCTCCGCCCCAGTTCCAGAGGGGTTCTGGGAACCCGAAATGTCTTACTACACCAGGAAAGGAAACCCGAACAAGCACATCCAGTGGTTCGAGGACGTGGTCTCGATCCGGCAGATGTCGGATGGCTTCAAGTGCCGGCTCTTTGTCATTACCCTCAAGGAGAAGGCTTGAGAGTGGTTTCACCAGCTGTCGGCCAACTCCATTTACTGCTTCGAGGATATGCGTCGGGGGTTCATGTTGAGGTTCACCACCTCCAAGAGGAGGAAGAGTCAAAGTCCCTATTCCACATCAAGAATGAGGTGAACGAGACCTTGGGAAGCTATGTTGACCGGTTCCAGGAGGAGGTCACCCAGGTCCAGGAGATACCAGGCCATATCCTGATGATGGCCTTCACCCTGGGGCTGCAGTAGGGTTTCTTCAGAATAGAGCTGAAGAGGGTATCACCCCTCTCCTACGAAGGGCTGATGGAGAGGGCGACAAGGGAAGTCGACGGGGAGGCGTCAAATCTGGAGTTCGCCCGGAAGCTGGCCAGTTGGTCTATAGAGGAGGAGAAGGAGCCGAGAGATAGCATGAGTTAGGAGGAAAGGAGAGCTGAACCTCGGTAGAGGGAGCAGCGGTAACTACAGCAGCAGAAGTAGCCCAG
Organism: Platanthera guangdongensis; assembly: GCA_039583875.1. Lineage (NCBI taxonomy): Eukaryota > Viridiplantae > Streptophyta > Magnoliopsida > Asparagales > Orchidaceae > Platanthera > Platanthera guangdongensis. Next base: position 255,988,278 of record CM077150.1, read on the forward strand.
GTGGGGGCGTCAGGAGCCGGACCACCGGCTGGGCTGGAGGCCCGAGTGGCAAGATCAGGGGTCACAGAGAGGTTACCATGGAAGAGACAACTGCAAGGGGGCAGGATCAGTTCCACCCCCTAGGTTGGAGGCAGGTCCAGTGACCTCCCCTCCCCGAACAAAATCAGACTATGGCCATATCTATGGGGGAGAGGAGGAGAGCAATGCGGAGGAGGAGAGAAGTCCGGGTGCAGTTGCCCTACTGCGACTTCCACCAGGAAGAAGGGCACGTCCTGGACACGTGCCCGGAGTTCCTCGAGATGAGAGGAAACAGGGTGCAGTATCAGCAACAGGGTCGCCAGGAGGTGAGGATCGAGAAGGTCCTGCCTCGGGCGGAGGAGGATCGATGTGAAGACCGGGCGGACGTCGGGACTCGGGGAGGGATCATAGTGATCCATAGGGTGGTGGGGGTTGAGCCTTCTCGAAAGGCGAGCCTCAAAATAATGTACCGTCGGAGTGTTGGCTCCACATCCCAGACCCCACCCCCGGAAGAGAAGATTACCTTCTCGAGGAAGGATATGCTGGATCATGAGGATCCCTTCTGCGATACGCTGGTCATCCAGATGGTCATCGAGAATTTCAATGTCTCTTGGATCCTCATTGATAATGGGAGCTCCGTCAACGTCATCTTCAAGAATGCATTCGATGCGATGAAGGTGAAGGCTAAGAGGGTGCTGGCTTCAGACGGCCCCTTATTTGGGTTCTCCGGGGAGAGGAAGGAGGTAGAAGGAGGAGTGGGGCTCCACGTCACCCTGGCGGGTAGTCCCAGAACTGCCGAGTTGTCATCGTGGATGCCCTCAGTAGCTACAACGCCATCTTCAGAAGGCCCCTCATCAGCGCCTTTCGCTGCGTCCCCTCGTCCTTCCACCAATGCCTGAAGTTTAACACCGAGGGGATCCAGATACGGGTTCTGGGTGACCCCAAAGTAGCGAGGGAATGCTACATCACCGTCATGAATGGAGAATGGAGGAGACGGAGTAGGAGGCTGGCAGAGAGGGGATGAAGATAGAAGGTAGCTGCACCCAAGTGGTTTCAGGAGGAGACAAGGAGGATTTGACCCCAGCGATGGCCATGGAGGAAGAGGTGGAAGCGGAGGTTCTTATCCCAGAGGAGAGGGATGTCGGAGAATGGAGGGAGCAGTCCAGGCTGGAGGCTGCATAAGAGGTGGTGGAGATGGTGATTCTCATCTTTGGAGGTAGGGTGGAGAAGGATCGCATCAGCGGGGGGGGGGGGGGGGGGGGGCTAACCCCGGAGGCTCAGGGCAGGGTGTTGGCATGTATCCAAAAGAATGCGGACATCTTCGCATGGAGCGCGACAGAGGTGCTGGGGATTGACGCGGGCGTGGCTTGTCACCGCCTCAACCTGGACCCAGGTGCTCGCCCTACCCAGCAGAAGAAGAGGTACACGGCGGACAAGCTGGTCGACCCCATCAGGGAGGAGGTGGCGAAACTCCTCAAAGCTGGCTTTGTATCCGAAATACAGTACCCTGGCTGAGTCTCCGATGTAGTTATGGTAAAAAAAAGGAGACGGCCGATGGCGTATGTGTATTATTTTTTTTTTGCTTAATAAATCATGCCCTAAGGTCTATTATCCCTTGTCTCGGATCGACGCGCTGGTTGACTCAGCTGTCCGTTTTCCTGTAATGAGCTTCTTAGATGCATTTTCAGGTTACCACCAGATCAGGATGCACCCCCCCGGACATCAAGGACGTCTCGTTCATCACGAGAGATGGGTACTACTGCTACAAGATGATGCCCTTCGGGCTGAAGAATGCCGGGGCGACATACCAAAATATGATGGACAGGGTCTTCCAGGAAAAGAAGGGGGGGACCTGGAGGTATACGTAGATGACCTCATGATCAAGAGTCGAGACATGGACTCCCACCTCCAGGACCAGGAGGAAACCTTCGACACCCCGCGCAAATATAAGATGCGGTTGAATCCCGTGAAGCGCGTTTTTGGGGCCAGCAGGGGAAAGTTCTTGGGACATCTCGTCACCCCCGTGCGGGTCGAGCCAAATCCTGACAAGGTCAAAGATATCATGGAACTAGGGTCGCCTTGGAATGCCAAAGAGGTACAGCGGTTGACAGGGAAGCTAGCGAGATTGATCAGGTTCCTCTCCCGAGCCGGGGAGAAGTCCTCTCTCTTCTTTAAGACATTAAGGGGAGGCCAAAAGTTCGAGTGGACAAATGAGTACGAGGAGGCATTCCAGGCCCTGAAGAGCCAGTTGACCCAGGCTCCGCTGCTCCAATGGCCGAAGGAAGGGGAAGACCTATATTTGTATCTCGGGATCGGGGCAGAGGACCTGAGCTCCATCCTGGTTCGAGACGCCTACTTCCTGAACTAGAAGCCTCTGCCCCAGATCTTGAAGCAACAGGAGCTGCTGGTGATACAACAAGCTCCTGTTCCAAAACTTCAGCAGCCACCTTCTACTCTTCATCATCCTTACTCTCTGATAGCTTAACCGAGCCTCCTACATACGACGTCAGTTCATCAAAGACTATGTCTCTTGATACAACAAACTTCTTATTCGCAGGATCCATGCACTTTCATCCCTTCTTTCGCTCATCATAGCCTACAAAGACAAGTTTCCTTGCCTTTGCATAAAGCTTTGTGAAAGTGCAGCTAGATCTGATATACTCTAGAGGGGGGTGAATAGAGTATATGGTGCTTGAAAACTTTTTACAACAATTGTTGTAATCTGAGTGAACAGGGAAGCAACTATTAAATCTAATCACAAAATAATCTACAATAGAGATTAATCACAAATTTAAACTAATCACAAAACAATCATAGCCAGAAACAAAAGATTAAGATAAGCAAGCCAGAAGACACAAGGAGCTATAGTGGTTCCCCTAAACTTGGGTACATCCACTCTTCTACCACCCTAGGTAGGAATCCACTACAGGAGGAGTTGATCAGGTGTCCTGGGCACCAATGAGCTTTTGATAAGGTGCTCAAAAACCAAATCAGATTTTTTGATCAGGTGTCTTGCCACCAATGAGCTTTTGACAAGGTGCTCAAAAACCAAGCTCAAACTTTTGAAGGGAGTTTGAAAAACCCTTTACAGAGATGGGGATGAGAGAGTTATGGAAGTCTTCTCTTTCTCAGAGCAGCTTAGAAGACTATGTGGATTTGATGTTGTCAAAGCTCCCCCTAAGTCCTTGAGATGTTCAGGAAATGAAGCTTTGCTGTAGGGTGATAGGCCTTCAGAAGTTGGTCTCCAGCAAATGATGATTTCAGCAACAGCTGAAATGTTAGGTGTCTGGAGTCTTGAAAGATGTTGGCCTTGAACACTTGAGACAAGAGAGATCAGAGGATTTCAGAAGGTTTGATCTCCTTGGATGTGTGTTCTTGAGAGAATTCTTTGAGACAGAGAATATTTTGTTCTTGTTCTTCTTGTCTGTGTTCTGAGTGTGATAGAGAGATTCAAAAAATTCTTGTATTTTATTCTCTGGTCCTGAATAGAAAATCATCTGTCAAGAATAGCTGTTGGCCTCCTTGTCATTAATTGCATCCTTAATTGCAATTGTCCATCTGGAGGAAAGTCAAAGAAACATTCCTTGATAATCCCTTGAAACTTGGTCCAGAATAAATGAAAATGACTAGAAAATCTTCTGAATTAATTGCTGAATAACTCCTTAATTTGAATCTTGAAAATCCTTGAAGTCATCAGAAAATCGTCGAACTGAGCTCTGCTATCGTCGAACTGAGCTCAGCGATATGGACTTATACAGCAACAAAAAAAATGTCGATCTGAGCTCAAAGATCGTTGAACTGAGCTCAGAGATAGAGATCCAATACTGAGTCAAGATCGTCGAACTTAGCTCGCAGATCATCGAATGGAGTTCGACGATTTGTTGAAGTTGAGCTCAGCGATCATCGAATGGAGTTCGACGATCTGTCGAAGTTGAGCTAGACGATCATCGATTGGAGTTCGACGAATCGTCGTGCTGAGATCGACGATATGACTTAGTCTCAAACTGAAAATCCTTGGTCTTGAGGGCAGCTTCCAAACCTAGACTTCTAACCCTTAGACTCAATTCTAATTGACCTTTAGAGCTATACAGGAGGTCAAAAACAGGTTTCCTAGAGACATAGTGATCCTGACCCAAATTAGTAATAGGGTATTCCAACAATCTCCCCCTATTTGGGTTAGGATTACTATTTATAGAATTTGGAAAACTTAAATAACAACATACATAGCAATAATACAGAAAAGCAATAAGCTGGACATTGCAGAACCACAAATATATATATCATCCCAGACAGAAATCAGAAGTCAAAATGATTGTCACCTTACATAGTTATTTCTTCTCCTTGCTCTTTATGAGTTTGATTTCTCTATTGGGGTTGAGAGCTTCCTTCTTTGATCTTGTGTCATCTGCTGCACCTAAAGAGGTTTGCTGTCTGGGCCTTGGAACTACAGCTTCAGGATGCAGCTCCATGTATCTATCAGAATCAAAGAATTTACTTGAGCCATATCTTTCCAATTCCTTCTTTCTCTGTTCAAACAATGTAGTGATGTTGGAGGAGTCTCTTCCTTGCTCTTTAGCTTTCTTAATCTGGTCCAGTGCAGCAAGCTCTTTCATCCTGGCAGTCCAAGCAGTTGGATTGTTTTCAGGATCTTCAAATGGCACTGGTGGCTCATATTTATTTGATGGATTGTCCTGAGGAGGCCTAGAAGAAACTACTTCCTTTAGTTTATAGGGAAAAGGACCTGAGGTTGTGTCTGATGGGGTTTGTCCTTCCCTGGAGTAAGGATGTTGCCTTGAATAACCTTTTGAGTAAACCTGGACTTCTCTTTGATTTCCTCTATAGTTTCCTCTTCTGGATTGAGAACCCCTGGACTGGCTTCCCCTATGATAGGATCTGGCATGTGACTTATAGGGGGTTTGGCTTTTGGCAGAGGGTTGAGCAGCTGAACTTCCACCTGCACCTGCATCAGGAGGAGGTGGTGGAGGAGGATGAGGATGTTGAAATTGAGAAGATCCTTTCTCATACTTCCTCTTCTTCTTCATTGCTTTGAGTTGGTTCTTTGAATACTGCATCCAGTGCTCAGTTATGGGGCAGTCATGAAGAATATAATATGGAATGTCATTATTGTCCTTGACTTTGGTTGGAGGTACTCTCTTCACGGCTTTGCTCCTTGCCTTTCTCTTTCTGGCAATAGTGGCAGAGGAGTCATCAGAATCAGTCTTGAACTCATCACTTTCAGAACTTTGCTCATCATAAAGAGCATCAATCTTTTTCATCAATTCTTTCTTGAGCTGGGTTGAAGCAGATGAAGCAGCAGAGGCTGGAGCAGCAGCAGATACAACACTAGTAGCAATAAAAGTTGAAGCAGTAGCAACAGACACAGAAGGTTCTGGAGCAGCACTCTTAGAAGGTATAACATCAGTAATAACAGTAGAAGTTGGGGCAGCAGCAGTTCCAGATGAGACACTTTCAGATACAACAATATTAGCAACATCAGGAATATCATCAGTAAGCATAGAAGGCTCAAAATCATGTGCCTCTGTCATATGGATATCCTTAGAAATTAACTCATCAGCAGTATCAGCAATAATATCAACAAAACTGTCAGCATGAAGGGCAGCAGCATCAGAAACATCAACAATGCTTTCAGCAGGAGAAGCAGCAGCATATACTAAATTGACAAAGGAAGTTATAATGCTGGTATCACAACATGAGAAGGGCACAAGGGCCTTGGAGAGATCCTCTGGGTGCTGGACAACAACTCTCTCTGGAAAACAAGCTTTCTCTGGAAGACAACTGAAATACATTGAGTCAAACACTGAAAGTAAGGACCTGATGTCCACTGGGAAGACTGCAAATGGAGGTGGAACTAGAGCTTGAGGAAGAACAGCAGCAGCAGCAACAACAAAAACTGAAGAAACAGCAGGCGAGCTCACTTCATAGGGCATCTCCCCCAGCCTAGATTCAGATAGAGCTGGATCAAGGCACACTGCTGAAGGGATTGCCTGAGGGAATAAGGAGGAGAGCCTGGCATAAAGAGCTTCCACTGACTGGAGTAATGGATCCAAGGAGGTCTCCAATAGAAAAGATAGCTTGGGGGCTAGCAATTCATATATCCTCTCAGCTAGGGCTGGAAGATTTACTTGCTCAGCAGTGATTGTAGCAGAGGTAGAGGATGGAGGTGGAGCTATTGGTGATGGTGGTGGAGAGCTGGTGGATGGTGGGAGTGATGGTTGAGGTGTGGGGATAGTGGATATGGAATACAGTGGGATGGAGATAGATGGTATGAAGGTGGGTTGATCAATGATCTCTTGTAGAAGGTCTTGGTAAGAGGTTGATGAGGAGGTTAGCTCACGAGGTGAGGAGGGTGAGTCATCCATGAAGGAATCATCAATAAGATTGAAGGATGGAATTGTGGGTGATGTGGCACTGTCTGGTTGAGGGTAGGAATATAATGGATGGTAGAGTTCTTTTGTTGTTGGTAGAGTTGGAATTGGAGATGGTATAGATGTTGGAGATGGGCTGGAGATGATGATAGTGGATGGAGGTTGAATGGTGGATGGAACTGGAGAAGATGGAATTAGAGTAGGAGGAGAGGCAGCAGTAGGCAAGTCATCTGCAGGGGCAAAGACTTGGGCGGAAGTGACTATGACAGTCCTGGTGCCTGAAGGTATGCTTGAGGAGGGCCTGCTGGGCTTGATGATCTGCCTGTCCCATTTACAAAATAGGGCACAGGACAGTCTCTTAGATGCATTAATGTGGATCCCAGAAGATACTAGCAATGCATGGCATCTGTTCTGCAGAAAAAGGCCTAAAATCCTCCAAAAATTCACAAAACTCTTATTAATTTTCTTTTTAATTAGGTCAAAGAAGACCTCTCCCCAGTTCAAATTCTTCTTGTCCACTATGGCTCCCATTAAGCAGAGCTGATACCTAGAAATGGTATCATGTGCTGAGTGCTTAGCCAACAGAACTTTCCCAACTACATCAGCCAAGAATCTATACTCCACAGACAGATTCTTCTTCAGCAGCTTGCTAGGGTTAGCCTCAGAATGACCCATTCTTGCAAGCAAATCATCAAATTCCTCTCCAGATAAATCAGCAGAATCCCTTCCAGAGCTTAACTCAAAAACTTCTGTCAGAATAGTTGGGGTCAAGGGTACCTGGGTGCCAGAAATTGATCCAACTATGGTGTTTTGATCCTGGTTGTGGGCAGTGTAAACCCATTCCTTAATCTCATCAGCAGCAAGTTTAATCCTGGTGGTCATGATTGTAGCAAGTTTCTGCTCCTTGAACAACTCCAAAATGTCCTGGAAAACTTGATCTATTGTGCTGAAAGACTCCATGTCAATGTCAAAGCCAGCATCGAATTTCATGGCGGCAAGAACAGCAACAGAAACGGCCATGGTTACCTGCAAAGAATCAACAAAAAAAACGACCAAGTGTATAAATGTTTGGAGGGAAAGAAAGTCTTTGCAGAGAAATCAAAAGCACAAAAGGAGAACGACGGCGAAAAATGAATTTTATATTAGAGTTCGACGCAGAAAAGGAAAGATCGTTGAACTCAGTTCGACGATCGGGGCTTCTAAAGGAATCTGAAGAGTCTTCAGTATCGTCGATCTCCGTTCGACGATATTGGAGAGCGTCGAGCTCTGTTCGACGATCGTTCAGAGAACAAAATCGTCGAGCGCCGTTTGACGATCGTTGACCGGAAGAGATAGTTCATACTATCTGAGAAGCGCTGAACTCAGGTCGATGATTTCGGAAATCGTCGATCTCCGTTCGACGATCTGGGGGAAAATCGTCGAGCGCAGTTCAGAGACCAGAAAAACTCTAGACACTAAGAAAAATCAAGATGTTTGCCTAGTCTTGGTCAATTTTTTAAACTTTTAAAATCTTGGATATTATTTTAGACTTCCTCCATCTAACATTCTTAACTGATTTAGGAAGAAGGTGTGTTTCTTTTCATCCAAGGACTTGGTGAAAATATCTCCCCTTTGTAAATCAGTTGTGATATAATGTAGTTCAATTTTATTCTTTTCAACATTATCCCTTAAGAAGTGATGCCTAATTTCTATGTGTTTTGTCCTATTATGGAGGACTGGATTTTGAGCTATAGAAATAACACTGGTGTTATCACAAAAGATTTTAGACTTCTCTAAGTTGTATCCATAGTCTAGGAGTTGGTTTTGAATCCACAAGATTTGTGAACAACAACTGCCTGCAGCCATATATTCAGCTTCAGCAGTTGAAGTTGACACAGAAGTCTGTTTCTTGCAAAACCAAGAGACAAGTCTGTCACCAAGGAACTGACAAGTTCCACTGGTGCTTTTCCTGTCAATTCTGCATCCAGCATAATCAGTATCAGAAAATCCAGTTAAATCAAATGCTGAATCTTTTGGATACCAGATACCTAGATTTGGACAACTTTTGACATACCTGAGAATCCTCTTTACTAATGTTAGGTGTGACTCTCTAGGGCTTACTTGGAACCTAGCACATATACATGTAGCAAACATTATATCTGGTCTACTAGCTGTAAGGTACAGTAAAGAGCCAATCATTGCTTTATATGTTGTCTGATCAACAAGTTTCCCATGTTCATCAGCATCCAATACAACATTGGTAGGCATGGGTGTTTTCATACAAGATGCTTCAGACATGCCAAATTTCTTAACCAATTCATTTGCATACTTGGTTTGAGAAATAAAGATATCTTCAGCATGTTGTTTGACTTGCAATCCTAGGAAGAAGGATAGCTCACCCATGCTACTCATTTCAAATTTAGAATGCATTAGGTTGGAAAACCTTCTGCATAATTTTGAGTCAGTAGAACCAAAAATAATATCATCTACATAAATCTGTACTAGTAGGGTATGAGACTTATGAGTTCTAATGAAAAGAGTTTCGTCTACTCTACCCCTTATAAATCCATTTTCCAAAAGGAAGCATGCTAGGGTCTCATACCATGCTCTAGGAGCTTGCTTGAGACCATATAATGCTTTGTTCAACTTAAAAATATAATCAGGATAAGTTGGAGAGATAAAACCTGGAGGTTGTCTGACATATACTTCTTCTTTGATGTCTCCATTTAGAAATGCACTTTTCACATCCATCTGATATACCTTGAATCTTTTATGTGCTGCATAAGCTAAGAATATTCTGATGGCTTCCAATCTTGCAACTGGTGCAAAAGTCTGGTCATAGTCTATTCCTTCTTCTTGAGAATATCCTTGAGCAACTAGCCTTGCCTTGCTCCTTACAATTACTCCTTGATCATCCAGTTTGTTTCTGAACACCCACTTTGTTCCAACAATGGAGTGATTTTTAGGCTTTGACACTAGTTCCCAAACTTTGTTCCTTTCAAATTGATGCAACTCTTCTTGCATTGCAATGATCCAGTGTGGATCTTGCTCTGCATCTTGAATGGACTGAGGTTCAATTTGAGATAGGAAGCAAGTGTGCAACAGGTTTTGGTTGACCTGATTTCTGGTTTGCACACCAGCTGAGATGTCTCCAATTATTTGGGAAATTGGATGATCTCTTGATGTTACTAAGTCAACAGGGGGTGTTGATTGTTCACCAACCTGTGTTGTTGTTTCCTCTTGTGGTACAACAACTGGCTCTTCAAGTTGTTCTTCAATATGTTGAATACTTTCTTCATCTTCACTGCTTTCCTCTTTTTGAGTAACCTGTAACTTGTTCAAGTCTTCAACAAGAGAATGTTCCTACAAAGGTTCTATGGTATAAGAGATCTTCTCCTTGAAAGACATGTTAGATTCATCAAATGATATATGAACAGATTCCTCAATTTTTAGAGATGATTTATTATAAACCCTATAAGCCTTACTGATCATGGAGTATCCCAGAAACACTCCTTCATCAGCTTTAGCTTGAAATTTTGCTAAATATTTCTTGTCATTATTGTGTATATAGCAAATGCAACCAAAAACTCTAAAATAATCAACTTTAAGTTTCTTCCCTTTGAGTAATTCATAGGGAGTCTTTCCCTTTAGTTTATGTATCAAACTTCTATTTAGCACATAGTTGGAGGTATTCACTGCCTCTGCCCAAAAGGATAGAGGGAGGTGAGCATCTGACAACAATGTAGTGACAGATTCAATAAGGGTTCTATTTTTCCTTTCAGCTACCCCATTTTGTTGAGGAGTTCTAGGAGCTGAGAAAGTATGCCTGATTCCTTCACTCTGACAGAACTCTTGCATAAGAAGAGAATCAAACTCTGTCCCATGATCACTTCTGATCAGGGCAATGTGAGTATTGAACTCAATCTGTATGTATTTGAGAAACTCTGTCAAACACTTAAACTTATCAGACTTTTTCCTCAGAAAGAACACTCAAGTGAATCTAGAGAAGTCATCTACAACTACTAAAGTGTAAGACTTTCCCTCCTAGACTTTGTACTGTGATGGGTCCAAAAAGATCCATGTGTAACAGATACAATATCCTAAGTGAATCACTCTTATTAAGTGACTTAAAACTGTTTTTAGTTTGCATGCCTAATTGACAAGCCCTGCAGAGTCCTTCCTTCTTGTAGGGGCGAGAAGGTAGTCCTCTAACAAGGTTGTCCTTGGATAGCCTAGCAATAGTTCTAAGGTTTAAGTGTCCTAGTCTCTTATGTCATAAAATATTTGGTCTACAGACAGAATTGAACAGACAAATATCTACATCTGTTGAAAGAAAATCTACTAGATAGATGTTACCTTTCCTTTTACCTATCAACACAGTTGTGTTGTCCTCTGACTTGATCTTGCATAATGCTTTGTTGAAGGTCACCTGGTAGCCTTCATCACATAGCTGACTGATGCTTATTAAGTTGTGCTTCAGTCCTTCCACATAATCTACCTTCTTGAATGTTACTGATCCAATCTGGACTGCACCATATCCTTTAGTTTGTCCAAAGTTTGAATCACCAAAGATAACTTTGGGTCCAAGCTTGGCTCTAAAGGATGTGAGGTTATCCTTGTTTCCTGTCATGTGCTTAGAGCACCCACTATCCAAGTACCATTGCTGGTTAGATGTTGGATAGGTCTTCACCTGCACATAAAATAATTCATTTGTTTTTGACCCAGTTTACCTTGGGCCTAGGTTGATAACCTTTAAACTCTGAAATAAAAGACATCTTAGGTTGACTCTTATAACCTTCAGTATGATATCTCCTTGGAGGTATAATCCATTCAGCATAAGGGTTAAAGATTTGGGATGAAGGACCCCTAGGATTGGATTTTGATTTGCCCTTGAAAGAGTTTCCAGAGCTCTGATCTCTGTTCGACGATCGTGGAGCTGCGTTCGACGATCTTGGGTCAGATCGTCGAGCTCCGTTCGACGGTCGACTGTGGCCGAGTTCAGGAATTTGAGATCGTCAACCTGAGTTTGACGATTTTGCCTGAGATCGTCAATCTGCGTTCGGCGATCGTCGAGCTCCGTTCGACGATTTCTGCTGGAACTTAGTTTTCTTGGGCAGATCAGAATTTTTCCTAGCTACCTCTACAACTCCCTTCCCTTTGTCAGAAATGAACTTGATTGGAGTTGTTAGAACTATGGGTTGGCTGGATGAAGCACCCAAGCCCAGTGTACTATTAAATCTGGAGTTCACTGTGCTTGTGATGTCCATTAGCTTGATACTTCTCCTATTGAGGGATTCTTCAAGCTTCTTGGCCTCAGATAGCTCACCTTTCAGTGAAGCTATCTGCTCCCTACAGCACTCCAACTCCTGAGAGAGCTTGAGGTTTTCTGACTTTAAGGTATTATGTTCAGATAAATGATTTCTGAGAGAGATAATTTCTTTCTCAGATTTTAGCAGGTCTAAACATAAAAGCTTTAAACTCATATTTAAAGTCCTCTGAATTGAAATCAAAAGAACTGATTACTTGATCTTCTTCAAGTTGAGTCTCTGAGTCTGACTCTGAGTCTTCTTCATCTGAATTATGTTGTGAGGCATTGATTGCCATCATGCAGAACTCCTTCTCTTCTGCATCATCTTCATCATCACTGGAGCTGGATGAGGCTTCTGACTCCTCTTCAGTTTCACTCCAGGATTCAGCAACAAATCCCTTTCTTGTGTGTTTGTTTTTGCTTGTGGAGGGTTTGCCATTGTTATTTTTCTTGAAGTCCTTTTCTCTTCTTCTTTCTTTCTTGTCCCTTCTGTCCTTGTTTTTGTTCTCTGGACAGTCAGGTACAATGTGCCCTGGTTTCCTGCAACCAAAGCAGACAATTTCCTTATTATTAGACTTATCATACCTTGGCTTATCATGCTCCTTGTATGATCTCTTTCTGAAGTCCTTTCTGGCCATCTTGTAGAATCTTTTGGCCAACAGACTGAGCAACTCATCATTGCCTGTGACTTTGTCTGCAGGCTGATCTTCAGTTGCTTTGAAGGCTATTGTCTTCTCTTTTCTTGTGGCTGGTGAGGCAGCCTTCTGTTCTTCTTCTCTATTATTAATGAGTAGCTCATAAGATTTGAGCTTACCCAATAGAGCTTCTGTGGTGATCTCATTCAAACTTCTGGCATCCTTGATTGGCCAGATTCTTGAATCCCAAGTGCTAGGGAAGCACATTAGAATTTTGTCATTAAGTTCAGTCAGTGATATCTCCTTATCCAAAGTCCTGAGTTCACTGACTATCAGACTAAGTCTATTGTACATATCTCCAACTGACTCAGCTTCTCCCTTCTTGAAATTCTCATATTGGGATATGAGGTGGGATCTCCTGTCCTTTCTCTCATCAGCTGAGCCTGAGACTATTTCAGAGAGTTTATCCCAGATTTCCTTTGCTGAATTGTATTCAGCCACCTTTTGAAAGATGTCATCAGACATGGTCTGGGCTAAGATGTTCATAGCCTTGGCATCAGCTACCTTCCATTTCTTGATTTCAGCATCTGTTCCTGATGGAGGTGGAACAGTAATTGTACTTGAGTTCTCTGGAGGTCTTGGACAAACTGTCAAAACAGAATTAAAGATATCCTCGTCAATACAATTCATGTATAATCTGATCCTTGCTTTCCAAAGTGCAAACTTAGATAAGTTGCACACTGGAGGTCTGGTGCTAGCATAATCTTTGTTTTGGGCCATGATTTGTGAAAACAAAATCTAATAATAAACTCAAAAGAAAACAGATCTAACTAGGAATCTTTGGGTTCAGGTGTTAGCCTGTACAACCACCAAGGTGTGGTATGTTTAACCAACCTCGCTTTGATACCAATTGAAAGTGCAGCTAGATCTGATATACTCTAGAGGGGGGTGAATAGAGTATATGGTGCTTGAAAACTTTTTACAACAATTGTTGTAATCTGAGTGAACAGGGAAGCAACTATTAAATCTAATCACAAAATAACCTACAACAGAGATTAATCACAAATCTAAACTAATCACAAAACAATCACAGCTACAAATAAAAGATAAAGATAAGCAAGCCAGAAGACACAAGGAGCTATAGTGGTTCCCCTAAACTTGGGTACATCCACTCTTCTACCACCCTACGTAGGAATCCACTGCAGGAGGAGTTGATCAGGTGTCCTGGGCACCAATGAGCTTTTGATAAGGTGCTCAAAAACCAAATCAGATTTTTTGATCAGGTGTCTTGCCACCAATGAGATTTTTACAAGGTGCTCAAAAACCAAGCTCAAACTTTTGAAGGGAGTTTGAAAAACCCTTTACAGAGATGGGGATGAGAGAGTTATGGAAGTCTTCTCTTTCTCAGAGCAGCTGAGAAGACTATGTGGATTTGATGTTGTCAAAGCTCCCCCTGAGTCCTTGAGATGTTCAGGAAATGAAGCTTTGCTGTAGGGTGATAGGCCTTCAGAAGTTGGTCTCCAGCAAATGATGATTTCAGCAACAGCTAAAATGTTAGGTGTCTGGAGTCTTGAAAGATGTTGGCCTTGAACACTTGAGACAAGAGAGATCAGAGGATTTCAGAAGGTTTGATCTCCTTGGATGTGTGTTCTTGAGAGAATTCTTTGAGACAGAGAATATTTTGTTCTTGTTCTTCTTGTCTATGTTCTGAGTGTGATAGAGAGATTCAAAAAATTCTTGTATTTTATTCTCTGGTCCTGAATAGAAAATCATCTGTCAAGAATAGTCGTTGGCCTGTCATTAATTGCATCCTTAATTGCAATTGTCTTCTGGAGGAAAGTCCAAAGAAACATTCCTTGATAATCCCTTGAAACTTGGTCCAGAATAAATGAAAACGGCTAGAAAATCTTCTGAATTAATTGCTGAATAACTCCTTAATTTGAATCTTGAAAATCCTTGAAGTCATCAGAAAATCGTCGAACTGAGCTCTGCTATCGTCGAACTGAGCTCAGCGATATGGACTTATACAACAACAAAAAAAACGTCGATCTGAGCTCAAAGATCGTCGAAATAAGCTCAGAGATAGAGATCCAATACTGAGTCAAGATCGTCGAACTGAGCTCGCAGATCGTCGAATGGAGTTCGACGATTTGTTGAAGTTGAGCTCAGCGATCGTCGAATGGAGTTCGACGATCTGTCGAAGTTGAGCTAGACGATCGTCGATTGGAGTTCGACGAATCGTCGTGCTGATCTCGACGATATGACTTAGTCTCAAACTGAAAATCCTTGGTCTTGAGGGCAGCTTCCAAACCTAGACTTATAACCCTTAGACTCAATTATAATTGACCTTTAGAGCTATACAGGAGGTCAAAAACAGGTTTCCTAGAGACATAGTGATCCTGACCCAAATTAGTAATAGGGTGTTCCAACACTTTGTCCTTGAAGCATCCGGGACATGCACATAACAAGTTGATCCAAACACCTGAAGGTGTTCTACGCTTGACTTCTCCTTCAGCAACTTCTCAAAAGGAGACTTCATGTTGATCGGACTGAACGACATCTGATTGATGATATGAGAAGCACAAGAAATCCCCTCTGCCTAGAAGGACCTAGGAATGTCTTTCGCATGAAGCCAACACTTGCATGTTTCTGTCAGATGACGGATCTTCCTCTCTATAACTCCGTTTTGTTGTGGAGTATGAGCACAAGTAATCTCTCTCTAGATCCCGTGCTTCCTGCAGAAGTTAGAAAACTTGGAGGAGACAAACTCACCACAATTGTCTGATCTAAACTTCTTGATTCACAAGCCAAGCCGGCCCTCCACTACCTTCTTGAACTCCACAAACAATTAGAAAGCTTCTGACTTCTCCTTCAAGAAATATACCCAAGTGTATCTTGAGTAGACATCAATTAGAACGAGCATGTATCTGCTCCCACCAAGGCTAGCAGTGACGGTTGGTTCCATCAAGTCACCATGGATACACTCCAATGGTCTCTTGATCCTCGTTTATGACTTATCAAATGGAAGGCGATGAGCCTTACCGTACTGACACCTCGTGCAAACGTGACCATCGCCAAAGGAAGATAGCTTAGGTAAGCCTCTCATAAGGCTCCTGTTCGCCATAGCTTTCAACTTATCCATTCCTACATGCCCCAGCCTCTCATGTCATATAGCAATGCTATCATTAGCCCTCATCCGATCAGCGTAGGTGTTTATTGTAAGAACAAACAAGTTCTTAACTCTCCTCCCAACGTGAGCAACATCAGCCTTTACCGCAGATACTTTGCGAAGGAACTTCACTTCTGTTGGCCCAAACAAAACGTGATAACCCGCATCTGAGTAAGTTTGTAGTGAGGAGAACTTTGACTTGTCTCCGGTGAGGTAATGACCACAGCCGGAGTCCACGATCCACTCGTCGTTGAAGTCGACAACGGACAAGGAACGGACACAGGTGCCTGTCATGAAAGCTCCACCCCATCCAGCTTTCTCAGTATTAGAGCAAGCTTCCTCCTTACCTGCAGCATGCCTAGGTTGCAGTTTTACCTTGCAGTCATGCTTGAAGTGTCCCCACTGATGACACCTGTAGCACTTCAAGTTCTTTTTCCAATCCTTCTTAGGAGCAACGCTCCTCTCTAACTGATAAGAGTTTGAAGGCTCATTTTCAGCAGTAGTGTTCTTCTTCTTCCCTTCCCATCTCTTCTTCTTCTTGCCTGTGAACAACACTTCACTACCTTCTTCAGAGATAGTGATTCCAGCCATCTGTCTGGCCAAACTTTCCTGTGAAGAAAGCAGGTTCTCAAGCTCCAGCAAAGATAGCTTAGTGGCACAACCTTGAACAGAGGTTACAAAGGCAACATACTCCTTCCGCAAGACGCGGATAATGTGCCTTTTCAACTTGGCCTCAGAGATGGGCTCATCAGGATCAAGCGCTGATATCTCAACACACAGACTCTTCATCTTCAGAAAGAACTTAGAGATGGTCAGGTCTCCTTGAGTCATCCTAGCTAACTCATTCTCCAGGAACTGTAGCCTCGCCACATTCTTCTTGTTGAACAACCCATCAATAGTTGTCCAAGTATCAGCAGCCGACTCACATTCAATGATGTGATCAAACAGCTCCGGTGAAACAGCCCTCTTGAGGGTAAACTTAGCCTTTGCGTTAGTTTTCCTCAAGACTCTCACCTGCTCAGCCATCCTAAACGCAGCTGTAACTTCCTATCGGTCGTCACCAATGACGACCCCCCATAGCTCCTCGTCCAGAATAAAACTCTTCATGCACGACTTCCACTTTTTAAAGTTAGTCGTGGTTAAGAGTTTAATACACAGACCTCTTGTATAGTTCCCTTCCATTTGCAGCAACCTTGGTTAAGCTTTCAGAAGCACAAAGCACAACACAAGTTGATCACTGCTCAAGCAACTGAACCTCGCTTTGATACCATGTTGAATTTTCTCAAAGTGGTCAACGAGATAGTCTAATGCCAAATTAATATTCTCAGAGCTATCAAGATCACATCTTGATCAAGCGGAAACCAGGAAAGCAAGCTCAAACACCAAATGCAAGTAGAAGGAACAAACAGATCATATATTAATTCACTTCATTATAAGGCGAGGTATACGTGGCGAGACATGATTTCGCCAGTACACAAGGAAAAACAGAAAGTCAAAACAATCCGAGCGGACAGAACTGGAGACCGCCGAGACCGCCCAGTCCGCCAAGGTCACCTGAGCCCGCCCGAACTGCTGTTGCTGCCAGAAGACTAATAGAACACGGATACCGCCGAGACTGCGAGGTCGCACGGACATACCATTATTTGCTGACTGCTGCCGAACTGAAGAACAGACTGCCTACCAGCCCGAGTCTGGCGGACAGGTTATTGAACTTGGAAAACTGAAGCAGAGAAAACTGACAAGCCGCAGAAGTAACCTGCTGAGACTAGGCCTGCGAGCGGTTCAGTTTGGGTCGGTTTGGACCCAAACTGAAACCGAGCCAACATGCCTCGGTTTTTGGCTTGTCAAAACCGACCCGAACCGAATCTGGTCGGTTCGGTTCAAAGTCGGTTCGGTTTTCAATCGGTTTTTTTCGGTTCAGTGTCGGTTTTTTGTGAACAAACATATACTAGTTAATATCAAACCCATATTTTTTATTTGTTTTAATTTTTTTGCCCATGTAGGAATTAGGATACAGTTATGCCAAAAGATTTATGCACAAAATTTCAAAAAACGGGGAAAATCTAGCAATTCATGCCTAAACTGGGAATTCTAGCAATTCATGAACAGTATTAGAAAAAGATGCTCTCATATGCATATGCAGGAAAAAAAACCTAAATGAGTCATACTATTCATACCTAAAGCGGGAACAAATGTGAATGATTTCAACATCTACATAAAGATGCTCTCATATGCAAGAAAAAAAACTTAAAGCGGGAATAGGAAGATGAACTCATGACTCATCTGTAGGGAAAAAACAAAAAAAATAAAAGCATTCAGTCATACTATTCATACCTGAACGACAGAACGAAGCAATAGAAGGGAATAGGAAGATGAACAGCCGGAGTCTCCGCTCGCCGCACGGCCAAACACCGCCAAAAATGAGAAATCTGAAGCATTCAGTCGTCTTCCATCGCCGCAGTCATTTCCCTCGACGGTCTCGTCGTTGCCCTCGACGGTCTCGTCTTCGTCGCCACCGCGAGTCTCCGATTGCGATTTGCGATTTGCGATATGTGAACCGCCGGAAATTGGGAGGAAATCAGGAAACTAGAAAGTAGGAAACTGGAGAGTTGAGACCCGGCGAAACCCTATCGCTATCAGCTGCTATCTCGACAAAATGAAAAGGAGAAAAAAATGAAATTATAAAACTTGAAATCCGAAGGCCTAAACCCAATCACTATCAGCTATCTCAAATAAGAATATAATATATTAACTTTGACTCTTTGATGCCGCTGTCCCCTGTTCGTGACTAGGCCTGCAAGCATAAAAATAATAATATGCTTATACAGTGTAACAGTGTAATTTATACTACTTATACAGTCATATACTTATATGCTAAATCAAAATGACAAAATGTGGCTGACTTTAAAATTAAAAAGTTAATTAGTTAAACACTTAAACTTTAATTATGTTAAACAAAAAACTCGGTTCGATTCGGTTTGATCGGTTTTCACAACCTGAAAACCGACCCAAACCGATAGTTCTTCGGTTTTCAAAAGCTCCAGACCGAACCGACACCGGACCGGGCGGTTCGGTTTCAATATCAGTGCGGTTTGGTCGGTTTGATCGGTTTAGTCGGTTTTTGGTTTTTACTCCTCACCCCTAGCTGAGACCGCCAATTGTAACCACAAACTTCACTGATCCTGACCGAAGTCAAAGCCAAACTCCTAGCTCCACAGTGCTAGCCGCGCGACCTGTAAACAACAATCAGTTATCTCTACTCAACCCACGCGGACAGGAAAATCCAGACCGCAACAATTAACTAAGACTCAACTTATTGTTCACTCAGATATTGTAGACGTGCTGTGTGGGGGGGGGTCTATTTATAGGCAGGGTGATGAGTGTGGTCACCGCCCTACTGAATAGAGTCACCTCCCAGTTCGGAGCTACCACATCCAGTCCGCCAAGTCCGCAATGTGGAAACCACCCGTCACCACACATCTTCCCAAAACCCCGAGGTTATGGTAAGGGGGGACGGGGGTACATGAACACAAAGGATCGCCTGCTGCAGGCGATGTGGGACTAACCCCAACCATAGGACCGCGGGGATATTCCGCCACACAAGGTAGCCCACCGGGGTCAACACCCAGAACTGGAACGCGATGGGGAAAGCCCAAACATACGGTCCCACATCTTCCCAAAACCCCGAGGTGATGGGAAGGGGGGATGGGGGTACATAAACACCAAGGACCACCCGCTGCAGGCGATGTGGGACTAATCCATCCACGGGATGGCGGGGATATTCCGCCACACGGGGGGCCCACCGGGGTCAACACCCAGACCTGGAACGTGATGGGGAAGCCCAAATATGCGGTCCCACACACACCCAATCCCGCTGGACCTTTGTTCTCAACACACCCCCGCAGCGGGATGGCTCTGATACAATGTGGAAACCACCCGTCACCACACATCTTCCCAAAACCCCGAGGTTTATGGTAAAGGGGGACGGAAGTACATGAACACAAAGGATCGCCTGCTGCAGGAGATGTGGGACAAACCCCACCACAGGACCGCGGGGATATTCCGCCACACAAGGGGGGCCCACCGGGGTCAACACCCAGACCTGGAACGCGATGGGGAAGCCCAAATATGCGGTCCCACAGACACCCAATCCCGCTGGACCTTTGTTCTCAATACACCCCCACAGCGGGATGGCTCTGATACCATGTGAAAACCACCCGTCACCACACATCTTCCCAAAACCCCGAGATTATGGTAAAGGGGGACGGGGGTACATGAACACAAAGGATCGCCTGCTGCAGGCGATGTGGGACTAACCCCACCACAGGACCGCGGGGATATTCCGCCACACAAGGGGGGCCCACCGGGGTCAACACCCAGACCTGGAACGCGATGGGGAAAGTCCAAACATGCGGTCCCACACACACGTGTCCTGCTGGCTAATATAATCTCAACACGCAAGAACTTGGCAAAACTTTAAACAACCCGCCAGGCGCCAGGTCAACGAATAGAATGTCACCATGCGGACACTACACCAGTCCGCGCAGCACGCAAGCACAGCGCCAGTCCGCCACTCAACATAGCACGCGGACACGGCCACAACCCATTTTGCATCAGTCTGCACACTATACGCGGACGAAGCGGCAGTCCGCACAGCTTGACAACAACGCCACAGTCCACCACGAGTCCACGACCAACAAGCAGTCAGCCCGATCAACAGCGGACTCTACAGACACTACGAACACCATAGACTTGTCACAGAAAATGACCAAGTCCAGCAGCCTATCAAGCAACTAGCGCGAGCATGGCGGACACAAAAGATCCAGACCGCCAACATCAGCACAGTCCGCCACAAATAATGTGGCCACTCACTGCAACAATGGAGAGCTCGGCAAGGACGAATGTCGATCTCCTGAAACAGTACGCTGAAGCAGACACCGCGAACGTGACCATGTCCGCTACAACACCCGCGGATAACCACCAATCCGCCCGGTTACAACAAGAACCGGCTTAACTGCAGAGCCACATGTCGAGCAGAGCACCGCCACTAGATCGCCAAAGATAGGTCGCACAGGCCGCTCCACAAGAATAGCCAAGCCACCAAGTCCAACTAGGCCAGGTCACCGAGGCCACAACCATTAGTCCGCCCAGACCGCGGACTCAGATCGCTCAGACCGCCCGACCTGCTGCTGTTGGGTTTCTCTATGAGGATGGCACAATGCTTGTGCACGCAGCGGAATAATAAAAACATCAAGAAAACCCAAAAGAAATGGGATCGGGCCATGACTGTTGAATCAAGAAGTTAATAAACAACTAGGCAAAAATTACCTCGGTGGCGTTGAGTCACAACTCAACGGAGATGCTCCAAACTTTGTATTCCTGCTAGTGGCGAGTTCTACGTGGAATAATATCCACGTCTCTGCAGAAATCCACAAGAGCGGGAGAACGCCGAGCTTTCCGTCGCATGGAAGATCGGGAAGAACGATGACCGCACCTTGCTATTCCATGGACTGCTAGGTCCGCGTCAGGAAGAGCAACACCAGCGACGATCACCGGAGAGGAGGAGGTCGACGGAGCGAACACGGCGGCGGCGGAACCCTTCCGTCGGCGGCGGAACCCTTCCGTCGGCGGCGGGATTCGGGATCGGCGGAACGAAGAACAGAACTCTTCCGTCGGGTTCGATTCGATCAAAAGATGTAATCACGAAAAACCCTAAGTGTTCTATTTATACTCAAAGTATAAAATAAACTTAGGAAAATCGCTATCCGCAGACCACCCAGAAATAGGGTTCCAGAATCAGCGAGTATCATTCGGTGAGAATCGGCGACAATCGGCGAGAATCACTCGGCAGGTTCGGCGAGAATCAGTCGGCGGGTATCACCTAGGATTGGCGAGAATCAGAGTACAATACTCGACGATTCTCGCCGAATGCAGGGTGTACCAAACTCGTCGACCGTCGACCTGCGGTCGACGATTCTCGTCGATCGGCGAGAATCAGAGAACCATTCTCGACGATTCTCGTCGATCGGCGAGAATCAGAGAACCATTCTCGACGATTCTCGTCGATCGGCGAGAATCAGAGTACCATACTCTACGATTCTCGTCGATCTTCTGTGGACCATTCATACCAGTCCTTCAAGACAATATTTGCCCAACCCAACGATTCTTTAAGGCAACACTTTGCCCACAACCCCATTCAAGTCGGTGATTGGTAACCTTTACCAACACAGTCAATCATCCAACTTCTCCACATCTCTTATGTGCGACCCTGCAGGCTCATATCGCGTTGGCAGTGAGATTACATGTTTGATCACTTCCAGATCACAATGGTAACTCCAACAGACTCCCACTTGATCTCGAAAGTATCAAACCAAAAACCTCACAAACAATGAGCGGCATCTAGCAATGCATCATTTCTCCCAAAGCAATAAGAGTTTATAACTCATAAGCCCTTATGACCAATGTATCAGCGTTGTCTTTGTCCCCTTGTCCCTTACATCCGGAAAGAACTAGAGGCATGGACCGTGTCACCCTCGTAATAGCTCAATCCAAGTTTATTGATCCAGGACAGACTTCCAGAGAATGGTGAGTCCAATATCACATATTGACTCAACCAAGCATGGACATGCATTTCTCAGTCCAGTTCCATCAAGGGGCCCATGGATGCAACTCCTGTCATACAGAAGGACAAATGCTATATCTGCTCACACACAAACACCCAAATGATTCGTAACATGCCCAACAACCACCCTTATCATCAACCTTTCTCAAGGAAGACTTTAGATGGCATCAAAGCACGCTCTTCCTCACTTGATGAATGCTGTGACTTCAGGTCAAAGGACCACAACACCATTGTCAATTGAGACCTACCCGTGGCACGATTGGATGACAATCCACAGAGTAGTCTCAGGTTGGGTCTGTCCAGTACAACTTGTTCACTAACAAGTACCCACGTGATGACTTGATATCACAATATCATGACCTGTGAGAACCAGTCATCAGTCAACACACGTGCTAGTCTTCATGTACCATCATCACCCTTAGCTTCTATGATGATACTCGACCAGGGACCTTTAAGAATGAAGCTTCAAATAAATCATAGGCTCTCACATTCAAGTCACGTACTTGATGTCCCATGGAAGCGAACATTCTAAGGGTATATATTATGTTAACATTTAACTATCACATAGAAAAATTCATAATAAAAGAACTTGCCATTAATTGTAAAAGAAAAACTAGGTACAATGTTCATCATATGAACAAATAGCCAACAAAATACAAGTTTACATGCAACCCACAAGATTCTCGCTAGAGTTGATCATTTAGGTATCGTATACCCATCGATCTAGTATGACCATCATGCTTTCTCTGCGCGAGAGTCTTTGTCAGCGGATCCGCAATATTCTCCTCAGTCGGCACTCTGCAAATATTTACATCTCCTCGTTCGACAATCTCACGAATAAGATGAAACCGCCGAAGTATGTGCTTGGAGAGCTGATGGGATCTAGGTTCCTTAGATTGTGCAATTGCACCATTGTTATCACAGTAGAGAACTACGGGACCAACAATGCTAGGAACTACATCAAGCTCGCCGATGAATTTCCTAATCCATACAGCCTCCTTCGCTGCATTAGCTGCGGCGATATACTCGGCCTCTGTTGTAGAATCAGCAACTGTCTCTTGCTTGGAACTCTTTCAGCTCACAGCTCCTCCATTCAGGCAAAACACAAAACCTGACTGAGACTTGGAGTCGTCTCGATCAGTTTGGAAGCTAGCATCCGTGTAACCACTTACAACGAGCTCTTCCTCTCCACCATACACCAAGAACACATCCTTAGTCCTTCTCAAGTACTTCAGGATATTCTTGACTGCAATCCAGTGACACTCACCGGGGTCTGACTGATACCTGCTAGTCATGCTCAAAGCAAAGGAGACATCGGGTCGAGTACATAACATCGCGTACATGATTGATCCAATTGCCGAAGCATATGGAATCAACTTCATGCGGTCCTTATCTTCACAAGACTTTGGACACTGGTCCTTAGAGAGATTCACACCATGAGACATGGGCAAAAATCCTTTCTTGGACTCAAGCATGTTGAACCGCTTCAACACCTTTTCGATGTACGTACTCTGGGTCAAACCCAGCAACTTCTTCGATCTATCTCTATAGATCTTAATACCGAGTATGTAAGTCGCTTCACCCAAATCCTTCATTGAAAAGCAGTTCCCCGACTTGTTCTTAACAACTTTCAGGGTAGGAATATCATTCCCAATCAACAGTATGTCATCTACATACAGTATCAGGAACACAACAATGCTCCCACTGATTCGCTTGTAAACACAAGGTTCATCTTCATTCTTGATGAAACCAAACTCTTTGATTTTCTCATCAAAACGAAGATTCCAACTTCGAGAGGCCTGTTTCAGTCCATAGATGGACTTATTCAGCTTGCATATTTTAGTGGCTTCATCTGGGGATACAAAACCCTCGGGTTGTGTCATATACACTTCCTCAAGGAGGTTTCCATTAAGGAAAGCCGTTTTGACATCCATCTGCCAGATCTCGTAGTCATAATACGCAGCAACAGCAAGCAATATCCTTATGGACTTTACCATGGCAACAGGGGAAAAGGTCTCATCATAGTCAATACCATGAATTTGCTTGAAACCCTTAGCCACCAGTCGCCCTTTGAATGTCTGTACATTCCCATCCATGTCGGTCTTCTTCTTGAGGACCCACTTGCACCCTATGGGTCGTAGCCCTTCAGGTGGTTCCACCAAGTTCCAAACTTGGTTTGCATACATGGAGTCCATTTCGGATTTCATAGCCTCAAGCCATTTGTCGGAGTCCGGTCCATTCATAGCCTCTTGGTAGGTTGCTGGCTCATCATCATGATCCATAAGCAACACATTACCTATTTGAGACATGAGAAATCCATATCTCTCAGGCTCAAACCTCGGTCTACCAGATAAACGTAGGACTTGTGTGTGAGCAGGTTCTCTAGCTACAACATCTTGTAGTCCTGTCTCAGAATCCAATTCCGGTTCATATACTACATGTGGTTCTTGAACTTCTTCAAGCTCTACCTTTACAGTCTTTCTTGATAAGAACTCTTTCTCCAAGAAGACACCAGTACTTGCGACAAACACTTTGCCCTCAGACGGTAGGTAAAAGTAATACCCTTTCGTTTCCTTAGGATATCCCACTAGATAACATTTATCCGATTTGGGTTCCAGCTTGTCAGACATTTGACGTCTCACATATGCCTCACAGCCCCAAATTTTAATGAACGACATAATAGGACGCTTCCCAGTCCATATTTCATATGGTGTCTTCAGAACCGTTTTCGTTGGAGCGCGATTCAATGTCATTACAGCAGTCTCTAAAGCAAAACCCCAAAAGGAAACAGGCAAGTCTGCATGACTCATCATCGAACGTACCATGTCTAACAGAGTACGGTTTCTCCTCTCAGACACACCATTATGTTGAGGTGTTCTAGGTGGAGTGAGCTATGATATAATACCACACTCTTTTAGATGATCACGGAACTCATGACTCAGGTATTCACCACCTCGATCAGATCGGAGTGCTTTAAACCTTTTACCCAACTGGTTTTCTACTTCATTCTTGAACTCTTTGAACTTTTCAAAGGTCTCGGATTTGCACTTCATAAGATACACATATCCGTATCTACTGAAATCATCAGTAAATGTAACAAAGTAGAAATATCCACCTCTAGACATGGAACTCATGGGTCCGCATACATCACTATGTACAACACCCAAGAGATCCTCAGCCCTCTCAGTATAACCAGTGAAAGGAGCTTTAGTCATCTTGCCTAACAAACAAGATTCACATCGCTCAAATGATTCATAATCAAATGAGTCCAAAAGTCCATCCATATGGAGCTTGGATATGCGCTTCTCGTTGATATGGCCCAAACGACAATGCCAGAGAAAAGTAGGGTTCGAGTCATTTGTTCTTAGTATTTTATTATTTTCAACATTACAGATCAGATGGTTCCAGTTCAAAACATAAAGACCATTAAACAATTGGGATACAGCATAACAAACATCATTCTTAAATATAGAACAACAGTTGTTCTTAATTATAAAAGAAAATCCAATCATGTCTGTTGAAGTATTAGACCGGGCGGCTTAGCGGTCTGATCCAGCGGTTTGTTGACCGAGCGGCTTAGCGGTCTGTTCCAGGGTTTGTAGACCGGGCGGTCTGGCGGTCTCTCTCTACGGCTTGTTCTATCCTGCTGGTGTTGCCGAGCGGTTATCCCATCTGTCTAACCGCGCGGCCTGATCGGTCTCCATTATTCTAGCCGCTCAGCCTGTAAATGTTTAGTCCCACATTGTTTGTAGACTCTCTTTCTTATCTCCTCCATTCTATATAAGGGAGGCCATACCTTTGTAAATGATATCTTTTTTGGATAATAAATTTCATTATTCAAAAAGTTTACTCGCTTGTTCTCGTCTTTTCTCTTCTTGTCTCTTCTTTCTAACATGGTATCAGAGGACACGGTCATTTCCTCTAATTCTGTGCGCCCTCTGTTGTTCGCAACTTCTTTTCGGCATTCTGCGACTTGTTTCGCGGCTTGCCCCCTCTTCTATCCGCGCGGCCTGTTTCTATCCGCGCGCTTGTCTTGTCCGCCGACCTGTTCGCGCGGCTTGCTCCTTCTTGTTCTCTTCTCCTACTTCTCTTTGTCGCAGCGACCTGTTTAGTTGTCGCCGCGCCTCTTGTTCTTTCTTGCCTCTCCGACTTCCTAGTCGCTGCGGTCTGTCTCTGTCCGTGTGTGTTGTCTCTCTCCACGCGGTTTGCTGCTGTGATCTGCCTGACCGTGCGGGTTGTTCCTTTCTCCCCGCATCTTGGTCGCGGTCGCCAGCTCTTCTCGTCTATTCTGTTCGCTCGAGCTTCTCAGTTCGTGCGACTTCTTCCCGTCGTGCCTTTGCCCGCCTTCTTGCCGCTGCTGTGATCTGCCTGACCGTGCGGGTTGTCTCTTTCTTACCCGCATCTTGGTCGCGGTCACCTGCTCTTCTCCTCTCTTCTCTTCTGTTCGCTCGGCCTTTTCAGTCCGCGCGACCTCTTCCCCGCAGTGCCTCTTTCTAGCCGCTACTGTTCGCGCGGCTTCCTCTATTTTTCTAACCGCCTCTGTTCGTGCGGCTTCTTCTGCTTCCGGGTTCTATGACTACCTCCGCCTCTTCTAGGCCGTCTGCCTCTGTGGCCACGACGTCAGGTAGTGCCCACGTCGTTACCCAAGGTAAATGGCTGATTGACTCCGGTGCCACCAATCATATGACGGGCAATCCCCATTGCTTCTCCCGTCTTGAGACCCATGACCGCTTACCCCCAGTTCGTGTGGCGGATGGTTCCCCGTCCCGGTTCATGGGACGGGCATGGTTCAACTCACTCCCTCGCTTTGCTTGGAGGATACCCTCTATGTCCCGAAGTTCCCGTGCAATTTGTTATCAGTTACTAGTTTATGCCGGCAACTTCAGTGCTCTGTTTTATTCACTCCCACTACTTGTTCTTTTAGGACCCGAGGACCCAGCGGACGATTGCTACTGGGACTGAGAGCGGCGGCCTCTACTTCCTCGATGATGTTTCCGCTCTTTCTGCCTACTCCTCCTCCACTGATCTCCTTCAGTGGCATCTTCGTCTTGGACATCCTCCTCCTCGGCTTATTCGTCAGCTTCTGCCCCACTTACCTCCTACAGTTCTCCGCTCAACTGTGATGCCTGTCAGCTTGGCAAACATCATCGCTCCTCCTTCCCTCCGAAGCAAGGCCGTGGCTCCTCTCGCATTTTTGAGCTTATTCATTCTGATGTATGGGGTCCTGCTCCTACCCTTACTGTTGGTCGGGGCAGTTCCTATTTTGTTACTTTTATCGATGATTTTACTCGCTGTACCTGGGTGTATCTCTTAAAAGATCGCTCTGAACTATTTTCTGTTGGCAATCTTTTTACTATATGATTAAGACTCAATTTGCTATTTCCATTAAAATTTTACGTTCTGATAATGCAAAGGAGTATCTAAATCATGAGTCTCCACGTTCTTTCACGAACATGGCCTCCTTCATCAAACCTCTTGTGTTTACACCTCCCAACAGAATGGGGTGGCGGAGCGTAAAAACCGTCACCTGCTTGATGTTGCGCGTACTCTCATGACGCAGATGCACGTCCCTCGCTCCTACTGGGGCTACGCTGTGCTCCTCGCTTGCTATCTCATTAATCGCCTTCCCTCCACGGTCCTACACGGGAAGACTCCCTTCTCCCTTCTCTACCCCCACCAAGAACCTTTTCCTCTTCCTCTCCGTGTCTTTGGCTGTACGGCCTTCGTTCACGCTCCCTCCGCTACCCGCGACAAGCTTTCCCCCCGTTCCACCAAGTGTGTCTTTTTGGGGTACTCTACCACTCAAAAGGCTATTGCTGCTTTGATCCCCTTCTCCGCAAGCAGTTTGTCTCCGCCGATGTGACCTTTTTTGAAAATGCTTCCTATTTCTCTCCTTCCTCTTCTCTTCCTTCTCTTCCTTCTGATCTCTCCGTTCCTTCCACACCTCTCGACGTTTTCCCACCTTCGTCTCCTCCTCCACTCACTCCTTCCAGTCCGTCTCCCCACTCACCCCTCCACCCTCCTCTCCGCTGCCGTCTCTCTCTAGTCCCGGGCCAGCCTTCTCCGCCACGGACGCTCCGGTCGCTGACGCTCCCGTCGCCGCCGCTCCCGATGATCTGGATGTTCCCATTGCCCTTCGCAAAGGGGCGGGCGTGTACTCAACACCGCTCACGGCTGTTGTTTCTTATGATCAGCTTTCTCCTTCTCGCAGGTGTTTTGCCTTGGCTATCTCTGCCACTTCTACTCCCCGTACCTACCAGGAGGCTCTCGCTCTCCCTCATTGGAAGTCTGCCATGGATGAGGAGATGGCTACTCTTACTGAACGGGGTACCTGGACCCTGGTTCCTCCTCCTGTGGGCACTGATGTGGTTGGCTGTCGGTGGGTCTTTGTTGTGAAGTTTCGCCCCGACGGCACTGTGGATCGCTACAAAGCCCGGCTGGTGGCCAAGGGCTTTACTCAGACTTATGGCGTTGATTACTTCGATACCTTCTCTCCGGTTGCTCGCCTCAGCACCATCCGGGTTCTCTTTTCTGTGGCTGTTAACCGGGCTTGGGCTGTTTCTCAGCTGGATGTGAAGAATGCCTTTCTCTATGGCGATCTTCAGGAGGACGTCTATATGGAGCAACCACCTGGGTATGTTGCCAGGGGGAGACACGTGTCCTGTCATTTGAAGAAGCCATTTATGGCCTCAAGCAGAGCCCTCGGGCATGGTTCGAAAAGTTCAGTGGTATTGTGGGCAACCATCGGTTTTCAAAGGAGTTCGGCCGATCACTCCTTATTCATTCGCAAAACGGCCTCGGGACTGGTGGTTTTGGCCGTATATGTGGATGATATTCTCCTTACTGGTGATGACCGAGATGGGGTGGACTTGACGAAGAAGCACCTCCCCAGCACTTGCGTCACGAAGGATATGGGCTCCCAAAATACTTTTTGGGGATAGAGATCTCTCGGAAACCTGACTCCTTGGTCCTCTCTCAACGGAAGTATGCCCTTGATCTTCTTCGAGAAGCAGGCTTGACAGGTGCCAAACCAGCTCATCTTCCCATGGCTGTTGGAGAAGACAAGACGTGGACGGATGAATCGCCTCCTCTATCTGATGTGACACGGTACAGACGTTTGGTAGGCAAACTCATCTATCTCACGGTGACTAGACCCGACATCGCCTACGCTGTAGGAAAGGTCAGTCAGTTTATGCAAGCTCCCAGGGAGTGTCATCTTCAGTCCGCCCTGAAGATTTTAGAGTATATCAAAGCAGCACCGGGCAGAGGGTTACTCTTCCAGAAGAATGGCATCTGAGAGTTGAGGCCTACTCAGACTCAAGTTATGCGGATGACAAAGGCGATCGTAAATCCACGTCAGGTTTCTGTACCTTTGTTGGAGGTAACCTCGTGAGTTGGAAAAGCAAGAAACAGTCGGTTGTGTCCAGATCCAGTGCCGAAGCAGAATACCGGAGTATGGCGTCAACTACGTGTGAGTTAAAATGGTTGCGGGCTCTCATGCTTGACCTGGGCGAGGTATATGATTGTCCTCTCCCTATGTTCTGTGACAACAAGGCCGCTATACACATATCCAGAAATCCGGTCTTCCATGAGAGAACGAAGCATATAGAGGTTGACTGTCACTTCATTCGGGAGGAGATTTTGAAGAAACAGATTTGTACTCCTTTTGTCACCTCTGACAAGGAGTTGGCCGATATCTTCACCAAGCCGGTTTCTACTTCCTTCTTCCGCATTTGTGACAAGCTGGGCATGATTTATATCTATGCTCCAGCTTGAGGGGGAGTGTTGAAGTATTAGACCGGGCGGCTTAGCGGTCTGATCCAGCGGTTTGTTGACCGAGCGGTTAGCGGTCTGTTCCAGCGGTTTGTAGACCGGGCGGTCTGGCGGTCTCTCTCTACGGCTTGTTCTATCCTGCTGGTGTGCCGAGCGGTTATCCCATCTGTCTAACCGCGCGGCCTGATCGGTCTCCATTATTCTAGCCGCTCAGCCTGTAAATGTTTAGTCCCCATTGTTTGTAGACTCTCTTTCTTATCTCCTCCATCTATATAAGGGAGGCCATACCTTTGTAAATGATATCTTTTTTGGATAATAAAATTTCATTATTCAAAAGTTTACTCGCTTGTTCTCGTCTTTTCTCTTCTTGTCTCTTCTTTCTAACAATGTCCAAACATGAAATAGATATAATGTTTCTAGTTATGGCCGGAACAAAATAACAATTATCTAGTTCTATTACAAGCCCACTGGGCAAAGAAAGACGGTAAACCCCTACGGCTACAGCAGCAACTCTTGCTCCATTGCCGACACGGAGGTCCACCTCCCCTTTACTCAGCAATCTTCTCCTTCCCAATTCCTGCACATTTGTACAAATGTGAGAACCACATCCGGTATCCAATACCCAAGATGAAGGAGGAGAAAGGTTTATCTCTATAACGTAAACATTTGAAGCGGAAGTCATACCTCCCTTCAATTTCTACAGACCTTCAATATACGAAGGACAGTTCCTCATCCAATGACCAGCCTTGCCACAGTGGTGGCATTTCCCTTCCTTCACCGTGCTTTTCTTTTTCATCAGTGCAGAAGACTTGGGCTCAAGATATGACTTAGGTCCCACCTTTGTCTTCTTAGAGCCCTTGGCTTTTCCCTTGCCCTTA
The DNA here is from genome assembly GCA_039583875.1 of Platanthera guangdongensis. Taxonomy (NCBI): domain Eukaryota; kingdom Viridiplantae; phylum Streptophyta; class Magnoliopsida; order Asparagales; family Orchidaceae; genus Platanthera; species Platanthera guangdongensis. The sequence goes on from CM077150.1 coordinate 256,019,046, forward strand.
TGCACCATCAGTATGGGGGCTGGCAGGCTTGACCTTCTTCATATTGATTTCGGCAGTTCTCAACATGCCTAGGAGTTCGGGCAGTGTCTTGTCTATTTCATTCATGTTGTAGTTCAAGACGAACTGCTCATAACTGTCCGGCAACGATTGCAGGATCAGATCTGTGGCCAACTCTTGACCAAGAGGAAAACACAGCCTTTCAAGGTTCTCTATATACCCAATCATCTTGAGTACGTGAGACCCTACTGAGTCTCGAACTCCCATCTTGCACTGAAACAACGCTTTTGTGATGTTGAACCTCTCTTGACGAGCCTGCCCTTGAAACATTTTCTTGAGATGCTCGTCAATCTCCTTGCACCCCATGCTCTCATGTTGCTTCTGAAGCTCAGAGTTCATAGTGGCAAGCATAAGGCATTCGACATCTAAAGCATCATCAGTATACTTCTTATAAGTATCCTTCTCAGTACGGGAAGAGTTCCCGGTCGGCACCTCGGGGGCTTCTTCTTCCAAGACATAGAGCTTTCGCTCTTGCCTGAGAACAATTCTCAGGTTCCTATACCAGTCCATGTAATTTGTCCCACTGTGCTTATCCTTCTCAAGGATGGCTCTCAGAGACAAAGTGGAGTGTGAAACACTTACCATGGAATTCTACAAGAATTTATGCAGAATAAAATCAGTACCAAAATTTGAAATACAATTTATTTTAATTTGGACTTAAATTAAAACACTCCCACTATTTTATTCGAAATGATAGCGCTCACTAACAATTCAGAGAGTTCATGCGAGCTACTCTCTTAGTGGACAAGATCCGTATTTCACCAACACAATGAGTCAGCTTTAGCTTTCCTCTCACGATGCGGTTATTTAGGTAGGCAACGCTTGCCAATTGCATCCTCATGCAATTCTTGTATGGTTGGTGAATAACTCCTTACTCGCATCCATCATATGGTGCATGCCAACCTTATGCCTCTAGGCACTCAACCTTTGAGGTCACCTAGTTAAGCTGGACCCGATGTCGACAGTGGGATATCACAATTATCCGCTCGCACCCTTACCAAGATAGATTAATGCACCTTGCTTTGGCAAGCCCACATTTCATCGATCGAGGCAGGAAGAGTGTCATCCATCGGAAGGCATCCGAACACTTAATATTTGATGAAGGGATTTTCAATTATAGGTTAACAATTAACCATGATCAACATTTGATCAATGTGCACATCCAAAGAAAAACAATTCTTCTAAAACCACATGCATCCCTTATGTGCACATCCTGACACCATCAACATTTGATAGAAGGAAGGGTTAAATCTGAACATCCGGAAATTTCCAAATCCTCAGATTTACATGCATTGGACAAAGGCAAAGACAACTCAACTTAAAGCAGTAGACAAGCTCATCTCTCTATGTTGGATTCAAAATCCAAAACAAAATCGAGGGATGGTTACTGCTAAGGAGACAACAATTTCTAACAATTAGAAATTCCCACGCAATTCCAGACGTTCTTGGAGGGGTACCAAGACTAAATCCAGACATTTAGAACACTTCTAAATCCCTAGGTTTACACGCACTGGAATAACAAAACTTCCAAAACAACAATCATGGCCGAAACCTCCCTCTGATACCACTGTTGGGTTTCTCTATGAGGATGACACAACACTTGTGCACACAGCGGAATAATAAAAACATCAAGAAAACCCAAAAGAAATGGGATCGGGCCATGACTGTTGAGTCAAGAAGTTAATAAACAACTAGGCAAAAATTACCTCGGTTGCGTTGAGTCACAACTCAACGGAGATGCTCCAAACTTTGTATTCCTGCTAGTGGCGAGTTCTACGTGGAATAATATCCACGTCTCTGCAGAAATCCACAAGAGCGGGAGAACGCCGAGCTTTCCGTCGCACGGAAGATCGGGAAGAACGATGACCGCACCTTGCTATTCCACGGACTGCTAGGTCCGCGTCAGGAAGAGCAACACCAGCGACGATCGCCGGAGAGGAGGAGGTCGACGGAGCGAACACGGCGACGACGGAACCCTTCCGTCGGCGGCGGGATTCGGGATCGGCGGAACGAAGAACGGAACTCTTCCGTCGGGTTCGATTCGATCAGAAGATGTAATCCCGAAAAACCCTAAGTGTTCTATTTATACTCAAAGTATAAAATAAACTTAGGAAAATCGCTATCCGCAGACCACCCAGAAATAGGGTTCCAGAATCGGCGAGTATCATTCGGTGAGAATCGGCGACAATCGGCAAGAATCACTCGGCAGGTTCGGCGAGAATCAGTCGGCGGGTATCACCTAGGATCGGCGAGAATCAGAGTACAATACTCGACGATTCTCGCCGAATGCAGGGTGTACCAAACTCGTCGACCGTCGACCTGCGGTCGACGATTCTCGTCGATCGGCGAGAATCAGAGAACCATTCTCGACAATTCTCGTCGATCGGCGAGAATCAGAGAACCATTCTCGACGATTCTCGTCGATCGGCGAGAATCAGAGTACCATACTCTACGATTCTCGTCGATCTTCTGTGGACCATTCATACCAGTCCTTCAAGACAACATTTGCCCAACCCGACGATTCTTTAAGGCAACACTTTGCCCACAACCCCATTCAGGTCGGTGATTGGTAACCTTTACCAACACAGTCAATCATCCAACTTCTCCACATCTCTTATGTGCGACCCTGCAGGCTCATATCGCGTTGGCAGTGAGATTACATATTTGATCACATACAGATCACAATGGTAACTCCAACGGCTGCATCACCCACTTTCACTTCACAAATTTCAACACGCTTAACTGAATCATTTCTCATCAAAGGGAGGCTCCAACCTCCAACAACCTGTCGGTGGATGGAGAGGGGTTGGGGTGCATAGTCTGCAAAATATTTGATGCTGCGCACTTTCCAGCGTGGTTCTAGGGGTGCCGACAGTCGTCCTTTCAAGCTGTGTGCTGGGGAGGCCATTACATTAAGTGAGTTGTGTAAACTATATTGATATATACTCACCTATTTGTCATATTGCGGCAATTAGGATTCTTCTCACGTTAACATCTATTGAACAATTTACTATTCATCAGATGGAAGTCAAGACTATATTTCTGAATGGAGATCTAGCTGAAGAGATCTATATTGGAGTGAAGCTGTACTGACTTCAAATCACATTCTGAATAAAGTTGCTCTTGCAAAGTTGAAACAAACACCCTATGAGCTTTAGTTTAAGAGACCCTCCTAGATTTGACAATCATAAGAGTTTGAGTTATACCGCTTATGTTAGGATACCTGACTGCAGGAGGGCTAAGATTGGATCTAATACAAACACCTATATCTATCTAGGATGTGCAGAGGATAGTCTTGTAGATAGTTTTCTTGATCTCTTAACAAATACTATAATAAAATCTAGAGATGCTATTTTCTTTGAGGATAAGTTTCTTAAAGATAAAAACCCGACTCTTCCAGGTCTGTTAGCCACTAATATTGAGACTACTGTTGAGCCAAAATTAAGAATTTCTAACATTGAACTCATAAACACTAGTGTTTTAACATACAAAAGGTTATCTAATTGAGAACGAGCGCCTAAAAGCTTCGATATAGATTTTGTGACTTACCAAGTAGAAGCTGATCCACCTACCTATAAGAAAGCGATACAATCTAGGTATTCTTTATTATGGAAAGAAGTCATAGTTGATGAGATGAATTCTCTCTTGCAAAACTAAACTTAGATATTGATTGACTTGCCCAAAGGGGCTACAACCATTGGAAGTAAGTGGGTCCTGAAAAAGAAACTCAATCTTGATGGGAGTATCGCTAAATATCAAACACATCTAGTTGGCAAAGACTTCAGTTAAGTGAGTGGTATAAACTACGCTAATATATACTCACATGTTTGTCACATTGCGACAATTAAGATTCTTTTTGCATTAACATCTATTAAATATTTTATTGTTCATCAGATGGACTCCACAATCTGTGATAATACAGGCGGACTAAACACATACGAACTCCATAATCTGGGAGACTAACACCAGCCAGACAACTTGTAACATCCCATTTTCTTTTAGACCCCTTAACTTAGATTAAGGTAGGACATGTAGTGAGAGAGAAGAATTAGGCTAGGTATTGACCTTTGGGCCCTTGGAGTTGGGTGGACTCACATGGGGCCCATTATAGGGTTCAAGTCCACTTAGGTCAAACTAGCCAAAATTGAAACCATAAGTACAACTTGACCTCACCACTATGCCCCTAACCCTAAAAGAAATCTAAGTGACCCAAAAGCCCAATCATAGGGTCACTCATTGACCCAAGTTGTTCAAAATCAACCCTAACCCTAATTTGGCCAAAACCCCAAACATAGGTCCAATTACCCCAAGTAGGGCATCACCATGGCCCAACCCATGTTGGGTGGTGCCATAGGTCTCATGACCATCAAGTGGGGCCAGCCCACTCATCAAATTGACCAAGTCAATCCAAAGTCAAACTTGGTCAACCTTAGGCCTAAATAGGGAATTTAAGGACCAAGCCCATTCCTAATGGGATAAGGCCTTGAGCCATGGGGTAACGTATGTTGGGTGATGTCATAGGTTTCATGACCATCAAGTGGGGCCAGCCCACTCATCAAATTGAGCAAGTCAACCCCAAAGTCAAAATTGGTCAACATTAAGCCTAAAGGAGGAATTAAGAAGCCAAGCTCATTTCCAATGGGCTAAGGCTATGGACTATGGCCCATTAGCAGCCCAAGTGCTCAATTACAGCGCCTACCCTTGGGTTTTGGAGGGTAGTAACATGCATGAGGCTATTTTGGGAATTTTCCTAAGTGGAAGAGAGAAAAGAAGGGAAATAAGGAATGAAGGCCATGTGACCCTCCTCCTCTCTTACCAAGCCCACCTCTGAACCCACACAGTATTTCCCAACAAGATTCAAGGGGTGGTGGACACTTGGATCTCATGGTTAAGAATCTAAAGCTTGAACCGAAATTCCCATAGTGATATCTCCTTATACAGCCACATCCAGTCAAAATAAACCATCCCATTAGCTTCAGAAGGTCCAAATGAGTGAAATTCTATACCCTGGTCAAAGCTTTTGGTGGAGAATTGAGCTCGGGAGCAAGCTCACCGGAGAGTAGAAAGTCCACGGCCAACCGCCGCCACCGCTGTCGTCGGTCCCCAATAATGGTCTGTTTCTCCTCCTCTCCCTTTGTGCTAGAAATCTAGATCAAATAGGAGAGATATCGGGCTCAATCGAGCCCGATGCCATGGGAGATATTTGAGATTTTTTGAGCATTTTCTTCTTGCCCGGGTTTGCCGAGCCATATTGCTGGGAAACGCAATCCACCACCTCAACAGAGGTGGTGATGATAATCTCTGGCGGTGGCTATGGCCCAGGTGGATGGAATTATGAGATCAAGCTGCTATAGATGGGTTTAATATGAGCTGTTGGCTAATTGGAAAAGATGACCCGAAACTGTTGATTAAAATCATATTAAACTATTATATGATTAAATATTGTTTTAAATTTCTGTCACATTTTATACTGCAAAGTGCATGTTAAATCTAGGCCCCTTAGAGGCAAATTTAGAAATTGTCACCAACACAAAAGTTGTATATCTTTGTCTTAGCTTTAATTTGACACTTTAAACATTTCATTTGGAGTAATGTAGCTCCTTGTAGGGCTATTATCCTAGGACTGCTCCTAAGCTAAGACAGAAATTAAAATGAGTGCCTTGGTTAAACTACAAATCCACATGTAGTGAAATTCAGATCATGCATGTGTGTATACTAGACTTAGACTGATCCCAAAAATCAGAAGTTTTGGAAGACATTTTTCTATAGTTTTAGTAAAAATTTGATTTATCAAATAAGTAAAATTTAGGGAGACCTTCCACTCCAAATGCCCCCAAATTTGGGTGGAATGACTCTAATAACATTTCAATACCTTGATAAAAATCTGGAGCCATTTGGAACTCTGCATGTCAGAGGATCCAACATGCATGGTGAAGGTATAAGTGAAAATGGTGTGCTAATAGTCAAAAGGGGCAAAATGGGAATTATACCCATTTGACCTAATGCATGTCCATTAAATTTTGGCCAGAGATTTAGTGAGGTGGAATACTCCTTTAATGGAAAAAAATTTGGGATTTTGGAATAAAAAATCTCATAGTTTAGATTTATTTCAAAATTAGCACACTTTTGTGTCTTAAAAGAAAATTGAGGCAATTGAACTTGGAAAATTCTAGAGTATTGACACAAGGACTAAAATATCATTTCATTTCTCTGTAAAATTTGTGAGAATTTTTGAGAACTATATCTTGTGAAAATAGTATAATTCCAATTATACCCTTATGAGATTTTGATTAAAAGAATGATTACTACACTTGGAAAATTATGAAAATTTGTTTAGACCCTTATTTTAGTATTGTGAACACTGTAAAATTTTATTAGAATTTTTCGATGATTGTTTATGATACTTGTAAAGATAATGACATTTTCGTAAATATTTTGAATTTTGGAAATCCTAGGTCAAATCCCTAAATATAACTGTGAAAATTTATCTTGAGCTCTATCTTAACAATATTAATGACTTGGAATTTTTCCTGAATTTTTAGTTGACTATTTTTAGTACTTCATTTGTACAAGGGTAATATTGTGATTTTAGTCATAAATAGAAAACAGGGGCCAAATCATTTGTAAAATTAGGATGTTTGGTTTACTAGTCTTTTTAACCAAGATGAACATCAGGTAAATTAATTGGACCTTGAGGACCTATGGTTATGGTAGTTCATGTTCAATGTGAATTAGGTCACTTAATTAAATAATTTTAATTATGGTCCAAAATAATTATAAAAATTATGGAATTTTGATCTATCACTAATAATCAAATGATTAACCTATGATAAAAATTTGGAGGTCGTTGACCCAAGGAATCAGAAATCACCTCATATGGGTTAGGGTCAAGTCATGGGCTGCGTTTAGTAAAAATGACATGTAGTATTAGGGCATTCAGGGTAATGAGATATAGTTGAATCGAGAGATGTGTTGGGAAGTTGAAACTCTCGTCAGAATCCTGTCACTACCTAGTATCGAGTGTTTGAGTGCAAGTCACCAAAGAGAATGGCTAGGGCGGGGTCCGGCGAAAGATCGTCATTCTCCCAATAATTATCTTAAGTCATTAGGTTTACTCAATAGCAACAACGAGATTGGGGTATTAATAATGGGTAGACACTAATAAAAGTAAGTGTCCTGGAAAGGGGATTTGGGCATCAGCCCATCGTATTCCCTAATACCGCTGCGAGCCCTTCAACGGATGACCTCGGGAAGTCCAGGATTAACCCTAAAATATTATGCATAACAAAAATTAGACAAGAGTAGTCTAATAGGTTAAGGGAACAATGTGACAAACTCACCCGTGTAGGGTTGGAAGGTTACAATACAGGTTTTGTCCTGCGAACTGGAGGCTCGGGTGTTTGATATCGGGACAGGTTAGTTATACGAGCTGGAGGCTCGGGAGTTGTACATCAGGACGGGTTAGTCCTGCGGGCTGGAGGCTCGGGTGCTTGATACTGGGACAGGTTAGTCATGTGAGCTGGAGGATCGGGAGTTAAATATCAGGACGGGTTTAGTCCTACGAGTTGGAGGCTCGGGTGTTTGATATCAGGACGAGTTTAGTCCTGCGAGTTGGAGGCTCGGTTATTTGATACTAGGACAGGTTAGTTCTGTGAGCTGGAGGCTCGAGAGTTATATATCAGGACGGGTTTAGTCCTACGAGCTGGAGGCTCGGGTGTTTGATATCAGGACGAGTTTAGTCCCGCGAGCTGGAGGCTCGGGTGTTTGATACCGAGACAGGTTAGTCCTGCGAGCTGGAGGCTCGGGAGTTGTATATCAGGACAGATTAGTCCTATAAGCTAGAGGCTTGGGTATTTGATATCAGGACGGGTTTAGTCCTGCGAGCTGGAGGCTCAGGGGTTTGATATCAGGACAAGTTTAGTCCTACGAGTTGGAAGCTCGGGTATTTTATATCAGAATGGGTTGGTCCAGCGAGCTGGAGGCTCGGGTTGAAATAGTTTGCATATGCATAGAATCATATTAGTGGCGAGTCATGCGATACTAGGACAGTCGTCACACCGATGGCAGTACAGTGACTCTAGCGAGATGTGAGGGTTTGAGGGGCCAGTGGGTTGTTTTACACTGCGGTCTGAAGGACGATCCCCGAAAACACACACTCAACCAAAATGATTGGTGGGGATATCTAGCAAATTAGTACGCAGAGACTCTAGAGTGCACCTAGGACGTGTAAAGAGGCGTACGAAGGGTTTGAGCCTGATAGTGTGTATACCCGCCTTGGAAGTGGAGATGCCCTCTCCACTGCTTCCATAATCATAACGGTGGTACCAGAGAGTTCTGCTAACTCCAAAAAGTGAGAACTAAATGTCTGTGATCATAGAGTCATGTGTTTGAGTTGCACTTGTATGAAACATATCATGCATAACATGTCATAGTATACATATGCTTATTAGGACATTCATACTGCAGATCCTTATCATATAAATTAGTATGAGCTCTTTTATATGATATGTTATAATTTCTAAAATCTTAACTTATAAGTTTGTATGGGCATTCATATAAGTTAAGGTACTCCTGTGATGGTAGCATAGCTGTAGATAGTTACATTTCCGTACAGAACTTATTTTTGCTATACTGCTTTTCTTTCTAGTACTTCTGTTTCTTTACTTACAGTCCTTTATTATTGCAGATTAGAGACCGGGCGGTCTGACGTTCTGATTCTGGCGGGTTGCAATCCGGAAGTCTGTCGGTTTCTCTCCTGCGGTTTGGTTGTTGTCCTGTTGCTGTTGGTGCTTTGGCGGTTTGTCATTCTGTCCCTGGCGACTTGGAGACCGGACGACCTGGCGGTCTAGTTTGGAGGCTTGGTGTCTTTATCTTGTGGTTGCCGGGCGGTTTGCCCATTCATCAAACCACACGTCTTGGCGACCTGTATTTATGTTAAAATGCTTGTTCATGAAATTCTTTAGTCCCACATTGTTTATTTATAATCTCTCACATCTCCTCCATTCTATAAAAAGGAGGTTGTACCATGTAATTGATACCTTTTTTGGAATACAAAAATTTATGTTTGTCCATTTTTCGGACTTCCTTTTTCTGTTCGCAGCGTGGTATCAGAGG